>CM077809.1:149489248-149776748 GCA_039764185.1 Tamarix austromongolica
CATTCTAAGTATTCAATTGAGGAACTCCATTATAATGAAAGATAGATGGGGGAGATATGATCCTCTTAGCACAAGCCTTTTTTAGCATGAAAGAGGGTAGGGGGTACAAAACACCATTAAACATAATTCAATAACTCATAGTTAAGCACATAGATGAATAAGGAAAACAAAGTGAGGAGGGAAATTCAAGGGACAAAGAAGTTATTAGAGAAAGTCCCATCTTACTATATCATATATCTTTCTCATGTCTAACTTAATCAAACACCTAGGTAACGATTTGCTGCATAAAAATGTCAAACAAATTAGATCTTGCTAAGAGTTGATGATGGAACTTGATTTTAACTCCAACAAAAGATAAAATAGAAGAGAGGATTTGATATTCAGTAACCCTTGAAATAAAATACTTACAATCACCACTTAAGGTGTCAACTCTTAAGCTAAAGATTGTCAGATTTTTGAGATGCAACAAACTATGCATTATGTTTATTGGGGATGAAAGGCATTCAAAACCTTTGTATAAAATACTCAATAATGTTTTCCCTTTTTCATTCATTTTAAACCCATATAATAGTGTTAGAAGTTGAAAGAAATTACAACCATCCCTTAGGTAACCATACGAGTTCAACTTAACTAAACATTACTCTAAGGCATGCTAACTATAATAGAAACTAACTCACTCAAAAAATCAACATGGGGGGCTAATTTTGAGCCTCATGCAACCTTTACCCATGAATTAACTACTACATTAAGTGTTTAAGCAATTAGTAGGATTTAGGAAATATAAAATACAAAGAAAGGAAACTAGTACAATACTCTTGTCCATGCTTAATTAAATAGACAAAAGTAGCTCCTCTCCAACTTCTCATGGTCAACAACCATGGATTCTTTTCTATTCCATTACACTCCTTAATTAATTCTAATTAAGGCCTTAGTAAACACTCAAATTAACTCCAAAAATCTACTACCAAAATGAAAGGACTTCATGCTTGCATTTGAAAATCAAGCACTCCATGGGGATTACTTTTTAGCTTGATGTGGTCAAAAAGTGTGTGGATTTTTAATCTATAATGAATCTAAGAAAAATTTGGTGAGTTTATGGATATCACTTTTTATTGCATGGATTGCATGGCTAGCTATTTGGCACCTCCTTGTGGCAAAACTATCTCAACATTTATAATGTGGTCTTTGCTTAATAAAAATTTTATGCTCAAACAACTTAAGATTTAAGTGCAAATAAAACCTTAGGAATATGTTTAAGAAGTCGATCAATGTCATTTAAATTTTTTAACCAAAATTAAAATAAGGTGGATTCTCACACATCATACTCTTCGGGTTGTTGAGGATGAAACTTCATTTCTTGATTGGTGAATTTTGAAGGTGTTGTTGTAGAACAAAGATTATCACAAATTCCCTTGTCTTGAAACCTGCAAATATGTTAGAAATTCTTGCCAAACACACACAAGGAAGACCATGAGTAAGCTCATTATCATGGTAAAAAAAAATTATCAAAAACACCAAAGTTAAGCTTAGACACACTATGATTTTCTTTGAAAGTCGAGTATTCAATTTTCACTTTAGTAGGATAGGGATTAGATGGATGAAATAAAAATGGCTTATGGTATATAGGGGTTTTATATGGAGTTGAAGTGTAGGCATTGTAACCTTCATCAAAAGACTTGAGCTTTGGAGGCGAGAAATGTGGGTTTTCACTAAACCTTAGGCTAACTTCACCACTAATTATGGGTAGTGGTGGAATAAAAAGAGGTGTGGGGGTGAGCATGTTAGGTTTTGAGAGAACAACATGCACCCAAGAATGCATGATAGTCTCACAAGCACCATGTGGTATTTTTATGGGAAATGTAGTACAAATTATAGGGCCATTATGCCTTGGTGGAGAAGGGATAAGGCTATCAACATACCACTCAACCATGGGTTCAAATTTTTTTAGATGAGAGTCAAAGTTGTTAGGAGGTGATGGCTTACATAGGTCGGATTCTAAAAAAAGGTAAGTAGTTGGGTTTGGTTTGAACAATTTCAACAACTAAAGGGACATCTTCATCACACGAAGAGACCTCCTTATGAAGATTGTGAACGTCATCTTCAACCCTATCTTCTCTTCAACCAAACTCAAATTTTTTCTCCTCTGCTTTCACAACAACATCAATTTTAGGAGTGAGAGATGAGATCCTCATTCTCATGATCTCCCTCCATTTAAGATGTTCATCGGAGTTTAGGTTACCATTAAAACTTAATGGTTCATCCTTAGTAGTCCTTAGCCCATCCTTTTCTTGTTGTAATTTGGTTGTTTGAATTTTTCCAAGAAGGCACCAAATCTTTCTCACACTTGTACAGCTAGGAGCTAATAAATTTCAACCATCGTGGGTTTCTCTTTCCATATGAGTAATGGAACTCTTTGTGATAGAGGAATGCTAGCATTTGGTGCAAGTGATTCCAAAATTCCTAGCACTCTACTCATGTTTTTTTGCAAGGCCTTTATAGTCCCATCTCTTCTCATATTATGTGCTTCTTCAAGACTTAAACCTCTAGGAAATTGTTGATTCTCCATGGTGGTTTGGAGAGGAATAAGTGAAACAAGTGTGCAAATGTGGAGAGAAGGTCGAATGATAGGATTTTTTTTGTGGTGTTTGGTTCGAATGGAGGTGTTTGATGGTGATTTTAAGTGGTGGTAGGGTGGTTGAAAATGGGGATGGAATAGGTTTAGAAAATGAAGATGGAATAGGGTTGAAAAATGGGGCTAGAAAATTGTGGTAATGGTTCAAAAATGGGGCTGGAACATGGTGGTACAATGTGCAAAAAATTGATAGAAAACAAAAGACCCAACTTTATCAACCTTGAGCTTTGATACCAATTTGATGCATAAAAATGCCAAACAAATTGGGTCTTGCTAATAGTTGATGATGGAACTTGGGTTTAGATCCAACAAAATAAAAAATAGAAGAGATGATGATATGGGAAAGAGGATTCATTTTCCTTGAAATCAAATACTTACAATCACCACTTAAAGTATCAACTCTTAAGCTAAATATTGTAAAAATTTTGAGATGCAACAAACCATGCACTATGTTTGTTGGGGATGAAAGGCCTTCGAAACCTCTGTAGAAAATACTCAATAATGGCTTCCCTATTTCATTCATTTTACACCCATATAAGAGTGTAAGAAGTTGAGAGAAGTTATAACCAACCCTTAGGTAACCATAGGAGTTCAACTTAACTGAACACTACTTTAAGGCATACTAACTATAGTAGAAACTAACTCACTCAAACAATCAGCATGGCGGCTAATTTTGAGCCTCATGAAACCTTTAACCATACATTAAATGCTATATTAGGTTGTTAAGCAATTAATAAGACCTGGTAAAACATAACATACAAAAAAAGAAGGGAACTAGTACATTACTCTTACCCATGCTTAATTAAATAGAAAAAGTAACTCCTCTCCAACTCCTCATGGCCGACACCATGGTTTATTTTCTAGGCCATTACACTCCTTAATTAATGCTAATTAAGACCTTAGTAAACACTCAAATTAAATCCAAAAATCTGCTGCCAAAATGAAAGGGTTGTATGCTTGTATTCGAAAAGTAAGCACTCCATGGGGGTTGTTTGTTAGCTTGGTGTGGTTGAAAATTATGTGGCTTGTCAAACCATATTCAAGAAATAATGAAGCTAATAAAAAGGTGATGAGTTGATGGCTATCACTTGTTGTTACATGGCTTGCATGGCTAGCCATTTGTCACCTCCTTGTTGCAAAACTATCTCAACATTTGTAATGTGGTCTTTGCTTGATCAAAATTTCATGCTCAAACACCTTAAGCTTTGAGTTCAAATAGGACCTTAGGAATATGATTAAGAAGTCAACTAGTGTCATTATAATTTTGTTAAATAAAATTAAAATGAGATGGATGCTCCTGCATCACAAATGCTTTTGATTGTAACCCTTTACCAATTCAGGGGCAAAAAGAACATGATCACCTATGTTGCTTCCTTTCACAAAGGTAGATTGACATTTACCAATCATGTGGGACAATATAGGTTGTAATTTGGTGGTGATCACTTTGGCTATGATTTTATACAAGGTGCTTATAACACCTCCAAAATTTACAATTGAAATTTTTTATTTGTTAAGGAAAATCACGCACTAAAATAGGGGGTGATACTGTCGTAATCGGTACAAGATTAACCCCCAGCCAGTCTCATACTAACCATAAATATAAAAGGGTACAAAGATCATTAACAAAAATGATTAAAAACCATATAAAGTTCAACATTAAATACCAAAACTAGAGTGTGCAAATGTTAAGGTTAATACATAAGCGAAATGTAATATAAGACAGCGCCCTGCTATAAAGAATACAATTAGTAGAAACATAAGGAGATAAAAAGTCTGTAGAACACCCTATCTAGCCCCATCCCTAGGAAATTGGATCGTCACTCTGTCCCAACCAACTTATCATAAGCCTCAAAATCAGTAAGAGCCTCACCACCTACCTGAACAAACTCAGGAGGGGTCACTGCTCGTGGGAATGAGCAACAACCATGATAGGGGTGATTAGTACGCTACGTACTAAGTAAGGTAACCATATAGCTAAGACAGGACATATCATATAAAATATAGATAATGCAAGTAGTAAGTTTATTAGATTAATCGCCACTATCAGAATTTAAGCCATTAGTTCCATATTTATACATCTCTCAAATTATATCCACGTGAGTATAGGAATCCTACTATTATGGTTGGTGGAACAGATGTAACTACTCTAAGGCAGAATGCACCTAGCCACTATTGTAGATGGTGGAATGGTATCCAGGGCAAAACTGTAACACCCCGAGTTCATACGACCACACGAGGGCTATCTTGTAGCGCTTTTGGATCGATTAGCTGGCCCTACAGATTAATGCAAGTCCTTTCAGAATGCTTTGTCCTCACTCATGCACTTCCCAAGAAATTTTTAGAAATTTTCTGAAACTTCCGGGATGATCACCCATCCTAAAAATTACTCCATGGCCATCATGCTTAACTGTGGAGATCTTAGGATGGAATCACAAAAAGGATGGTATACCATGTTAATATAAGTAGCCAAATCAATCCTTATAACACTCCACCCAATTTGGGGTATTACATTCACCCCCACTCAAAGAATGCAACGTCCTTATTGCGCCTCAACCACTAACTGTATCAATACAGTTTATCCCAAGAATCGTTCCGCTAGGTGGCTAATTGGCACATCTAAGTTTAGCTTATGGTTACGATTTTGCTGTGATACCATTTGTAACTCTCCAAGTCGACACGACCACATGGGGGCTACCTTGAAGTGCTTTCTGATTGATTGGATGATCCCATAGATCAACAAATCCTTTCAGCATGCTTTGTCCTCACTCACGCACTTCTTGAGAAATTTTTAAAAACTTTCTAAAACTTCCTAGGAGGGTCACCCATCCTAAAAATTACTCTACTGTAGGCTCACTCAACTATGGAGTTCTTAGGACAGAATCACCAAAAGGATGGTATACCATGTTGATATAAGGAGTCAAATCAATCATTATAACACTCCGCTCAATTTGGGGTATTAACGCTCTTGGCCACTATTATATCCGGTGGAATGGAAATCATCCTAAGTTTGCCCCCGACCCACGTGGTGTTCCATTTTAAGTGATTAGTATCTTTTTTTATGATTTATCATCCAAGGTTTGACTTATTGAGCTCGAAACTCCCACTATTATAGTCGGTAGAATAGAAATACTACTCCAAGACATAATGTACTTGGCCACTATTATAGCCCCGATGGAACGATCTCCAAGGCAAAACGCTGCTGGCCACTATTATTATCGGTGGAATAGAAATCATCCTAAGTATGGGCCCGACTCAATAATCTTCCACTTTAAGTGATTATTATTTTATTCGTGTCTTATTCAAAAAATAACCCCATCTAGACATGCACACCCCAATGGACTTCCTTGAATCATTTTCACTCTTCCACCCTAGACTTCTTGAATAACCCTATCCATTAACCTAGGACCTCTACACTCCCCAAGACTTCTTTTCACCTTCCACCATACTCGCCATGAATTCAAAACCCCCACATAAGTGGGTCATGGCCAACTTTCTGATTTCTCCACCTAGGTTCACTATCACTCACTTGGGTTTCCCTTTGAAACCCTAATCTGGACTATGTGGCCCTAGCCTCTCCTTTTCTTTTACAACCCACATTTCCCCTTGATTCCAACACCATCACCATACTCAACCCACTCCAAGCCTCACAACCCAACTATTTAACTCCCACATATGATAATGATATCCTAGTTAGACACCCCCAATAAAACCTTAATACACCCATTTTCTTCCACGCCCTCTTCTCATACACAACTCTACACTCCATTTAACTTGACTCACATCCTCCATGTGGCACACCCCTCATCACAACCCCATATCCAACCAACCTCCTTAACATCTCTCACAATGCCCTTATACTTAGGGTTTTTCCCAAAAAAAATGTTAGTTATACTCCCATGCATATTTCCATCAACCCACATACCAACTCTTCCCCAAGCACACCGATCGCCCAAAATACACTTTTCTCCCCATGGGCAACCCTTAAACTAGATTTTCCCACGTCATCTTTTCCCCCATGCAAAGACCATACACTCCATGCAAAGCTCACACACCCTATGCAAGATTTTACCTTAACCCTTCATTTTATTATTTTCTCCCTTTTTTTTCTCAACTATACTTCTTAATACCGTTAGGGCATTCCCTACTTCTCCTTATTCACTATGCCCTATTTATCTCTTTTAGTTCCCCACAACTACTCAAACCTAACTAAGGCCTCTAAGCATTCAAATCATAACATCTCAACCATATATAAGAACATGTCATCCATACAGGTATATCACACATATTACATATAATGCCAATCATGCTCAACATACCTTAGCTCCTTGCAAGCCAAGCTACACCACACACACACTTAGTATATATTCACATACATTCACACAAAGCATGCTAACACATATATACATACGAGATTTATACATAACCCAAGCCTTAGCCATATCCTTACCTAATAGGACTCCGGACTTGAAGCACACTCCTAAGCTTCCTCATGGGGAAGGGTTTGCTCACAACCTATAAAAAGAGTTTAACTGGCTATTTTATCTTCTTCCTACTCCTTTTTCCTTTTTCCTTATTTCCTTAATCGAATATTAGTGATAATAATAATAATAATAATGTTAATAATAATAAAATATTAAAATAAAATATACTAAGTAGGTAGGAAGGAGAAGGGCACAACTAGAAGGGATGCCAGGGGAGGGGGCAGCAGCACATGATGGTGGTGGTGGATGGTGTAAAAAGAAGGGGTTTGGGGTTAGAAAAAGAGGTGGGGAGTTAGGGTTTCCTAAGTGGTAGGGTCTTCTGGGTCAAGGGGTTGTGGTGGTGGTCGTAGCCTCACGGTGGTAGCATAAAGGGGGCAACAACGACGACCGAGAGGGAAAGAGGAGAAAAGAGGAGGGAGGAAGGGGAAGAAAAGGGAAGTAGTCGTGTGGTAAGGTAGGGGAGGGTTTTTTTGGGCAGGAAGGGAGGCAGGGAGGGTGGTGGTAACTAGGGTTATTCACGGTTTAAATATTTGATATTTCAGATATTTGATTGTCAGATATCTAAAATTTCTGGTATCTAAAAATGATATTTGATATTTAATTTGAAACTTAGGATATCCAAAAGATTGGATACTCAAATTTTTAGATCGAATATCACATATAACTGATATTATCATAATAAAATTTTAAATATAAAAAAACCACCAAATCATAAAATATGTTTGATATTATCCGATCTATTGAGCAAATATCTGATCCGCTCAGTAAATATATGACGTGCTCAATAAATATCCAATGTTAAAATTAAAATTAAAGCTGCTACATCATAAGATTTAATTGTAATCTATTAGATCTAAAAAGTTATTATATTAAAAATATAATTTCAACTAAATTAAATTTTGGCCCAAATACTAAATCAAGTAAGTAAAAATTATACACACACACATCTAAATTTATTTATATATAATTATATATAAAATAAAAAATTATAAAAAAATATATAATTATTTTTCTTTAGATTGAATATTATTTGTATTTGTCGAATAGGATATTTAGTTCGTTTGAATTTTTGTTGACTAGATCAAATATTTGATTTGAAAAAAAAAATTGAATTGGTTATTTGCTTTATCAGTTCAAATCACTTCAGATATCAGATTGAAAAGGCAGATATCAGATAATATGAGCAACTCTAGTGATAACTGTGGTGGTGGCAACATAAGGTGGTGGAGGGAGGTGCAAGTTGCCCACTTTGCACAGGTAGGGAGAGAGGAGGAAGGGGAAGGATGGGTGGGGGTGTGATCCATTGGGTGTAGGGTGATGCAGGGAACAGGAAGGGAGGGTGTGGCGATGGTGGTAGCGACAACTATTTGGGTGGCGTGAGTAAGGCTGGGGAGATTGGATCGGAATAAAGAAAAAGAGAATGAGGGAGTGGGGAGGGGTATTTATAGGTGTGAGGGCTGGGGGAAGTGAACAAGAGAGGGAAGAAGACAAGGGGAGCGGGGTTCGTGGCTGTCGGCCGGCATGCAAGCCAACACAGCAGTGCAATAAGGGAGATAGGGGATAGGGTTTCTCAAGGCTGAGAGGAGTAGATGGGGGATGTTCGGGTTGCAGGAGGGAGGGGTACCATGTAGGGTAATGCCTGCTACAAGCCCTACAGGTCCAAATGAAGAAAGGAGGAGGGGTGGAGCTGTGAAGAAACCACGTGCAGCAGCTTTGATCGAGGGAAGAAGAAAGGAGGTGGGGGTAGAAGGGGAAAGAAGAGAATAAGAAAGGGAGAAAAAAGAAAAGGAGGGGGAGTTGATGCGCCCGGGATATGCCGTTTGGGTGGAGAAAAGAAATAAAAGAAAAGCTAGGCTAGGGGAAAGGAAAGAAAAGAGGGGGGAGGAAGGACCGGGCCGCCGCTGGGCGTAACCTAGTCGGTCGAAGAAGGGAGGAGGAAGGAAAAAAAGAAACAGAAGAAAAGAATAAAGAAAAGGAAGAAGAAGGGGAAGGAAAAAGGAAAATAATAACAAATAAATAAAAGAAAGAAAAAAGGGATGGTAGAGTGGTTTGGTATTTTTTAGATTTTTAGGAGTAATAAAAATTAGTAATAATAATAAAATAATTTTTATTAATTTAGAAATTATTATTATGATTTATTATAATTTATCTTAGGTTAGCAAATAAATTTAGCCTCAACTAATTAGATCCCTACATCATTTTTCTTCTTTTATGGCTATAATTATTATTATTATTATAAATGGCATATATAATTAAACCTTATCCAATAATTTTTTATTTTATTCTTAAATCCTAAAATAAATTTTTGGGGTATTATAGTGTTGCAACATGCTATGGGTCTATAATCACTTGCTCTACTTGCATTTAGGACCTTGGGAATCAAATTAAGACTCGTAGCATTCAATACTGCATGTGGGTAACTAGTGATAAAGAAATATTTTAAAGTTGCATAAACTTCATTACGCATTGTTGGCCATCATCTTTGAAAAATGTAGTCATTGAAACCATCAGGCTTAGGTACCTTATCTCCATTCATATCAAACACATCTTGTTTTACTTCCTCAAAAGTGACAGGAGCCAATAATGTGCATTGTTGACTAGTAGTATTAACGTGACCTCTGTAATCAATTAAGTATCTAAGCTTTGAAATTAGTTGGTTTGAGTGCCCATCAACTCAATGTAAAAATAAGAAAAGGTTTCAAAGATATTTTTTGTGTTAGTGAGAACCTGACCATTATCATTTGTGATTGAGTGAACCTAGTTTACTTTTTTTTCCTTACCTTTAACAATGGAACAAAAATACTTTGTGTTTAATTCACCTAATTTAACCCAACACACTCTAGATTTCTATCTATAAAATTGTTCCCCACATTTTGAATAGAAAGTGAATTTTTGTTTTAGCTGGGACTCTTGATGTATTAAGGATGCATTTAGAGGATCGTGAATGAGTGAGCATTGAGTACTATGAAGCTTGTCTCTAATATTCATGACCCTATTAGTTATACTCCCAAACTAGATCAATTTTGTGTTTTATAGATCAAAATTTGAAAGAAATTAATTATGCCAAGCATAAATTCCAACGGTAGTATAAATTTTGAAATTTTAAAAATTTAGTTTGGAGATTAAACAATTGAAAATTTATTCTAAAATAATTCAATTTAATCTCTTAAGGTAAATCAATTCATTAGGCACATATAAGACTGTAAATGAGCCGAGTTATCATAACCCAAGCCTTATTTTCAAGCCATCTTAGCTCAGTTTAGCTTATTTATTTAGTTAAATTAGTCCAATTCCCGTCTCATTTTCAAGCTTGTTTAATTCAAATCCAAGTTCAAAAAATTTTAACACTACTCATTTATAACTTAAGATTTGTGAACTCGGCTTAGCTTGTTAAAAACTCATCTCAACTCATTCATTTAATATTAAACTAGCTAAGTCCAAGCTTATAGGAGTTCCACTCAACTCAAGCTCATTTATAGGCTAAGGCGCATAGCTACACTACTCCAAGACTAATTGGCTCATTGATAGTCCAACTTGTCTAATTATGTTGTGCCTTAAAGTTGGTTGTCTTACGCTAGAATAGTTTCTTATTATCGATACAAATATTATGCACCAAAGTGCCCCTTGTAAGATTTTAAATTTTAAAAAGATAATATAAGGTCTACAATCAATAGAGAAATAATGAATTACTACATTAAATACCATTAGATGGAGTAGTAAATAATTAATGTGATTTTTTTTTCTATTTTTACTTGTATAGAATGGATTTGAGACCTCAGAGTACAAAATAAGAAAGCCCAACAGCTAAGTAGAAATGGACTGGCTCACACCACTAACTAAATAAAAAAAACATCCTATACTTTGTACTAGGAGAGGAGCTATCAAATATATGAATGCTCCAATTGAACAAAAATGTTTACTTCCAAATACGCATAAAATAACTAATTATGTCAATAATAGTATATTTTTTGAATTTTAAAAATAAAAGTTTGAAATAAATTAATTACTCAAAAAAAATAACTTCTTGTAGAAATTTTGAATTAACAAACAAATATTAGAGTTTAGCTAATTAAAAATATATTTATTCTAAAATAATCCTATTTTATCTTTTAAGATAAATAAATTCATTGGGCACATGGCTATACTAAGCCACACAAGGCCAAAATTTAAGGCCCACCTTAGCCCAAGATGCATTACTAAATAAGGGTTTATATGTGAGATTGGATATTCCATCATTTAATTATTTAGATATTCAATAATTTAGATAATTAGAATATGGAGTGGATATTGATAAGATTGGATTGGATAAGTGTTTAATCTTCATATAAATATTTCAATTAATCAATTTAAAAAGCTTTTATAATAAAATATTTAAAAATAAGAATCGAAAATAGAATAATATTTATGTTTATATATATGTATGAGTGTTGTATGTTGACCAAAGAGAATAATAAAAAATATTGATAATTTTTTAATTAAAAAAGGGAATGAAAATTAAAAACTAACTATGAAATTAAAATTTATATTACAATGATCATCAAATATAAATAATATCTTATTATAATATATGATCACACAAAGTTATATATATATATATATATATATATATATATATATATATATATATATATATCAAATACTATTTATATTTATTAAAATAGATATGTAATTTGTTTAATGTTTAATTAATCGGAATCAGTTATTTATTATTTTAAATCACATTAAATTGAATATCAAATCAAAAATCAATAAATATCATATCACATCGATAGTCATGAGTTTGACACTAGGCTGCAGCTCGTGGGTTTAGTTTCTTATCGTGGCAGTCCGCTCCGTCGTAGCCTACGGGTCCTCTTGTAATTCAAGCGCCTTCGATGTGGGTACGTCAAAAAAGCGTGCAGGCAGATAAGAAGATGCTAATAGTTCCTTAATTCAATCACCAACGCACCTTCACCCCGTGAACCCCCAGCGCCGGAGCAAACTGAATTGGAACTCGCGTACTCTTATTCTTGCCCCTCTCGCTCTACAACAAGGAGTAGTAATTTGCAAGGTTTATCTGAGGTTAGGAGGGAAGTTCTGATGCAAGCGACGGGGTCGATTCCGAAGCTTTGTCAGCGGATGATATATGGAAACCCCCTTCCCGGCCCTACCACTGTGAAGATTCCAATGGTCTTCGGTCTGTATACAACACGGTTTCCATATCAACAACTTGCCTTTGACAAAAATTCTGTGAATTAGATTCTATCTGTGATAGAGAAGGAGAGACAGAGAGAAAGAGGGAGGGAGGGAGGAAGAAGGAAAAAACAAAAAGAAACTTAGATTCATTCTAGTAGTTGTTTGTCTTTTCCCTCCGGGAAGCATGCAACCTGTAAATTAAGATGCGGAGAGGAGGCGTAAATATGTCTTATAATCCAGGCTCTTCGTCTCATTGAAGCTATCGACTCTATGACAATGCAAGGTAAAAAGGGAAGTGCATACGTTTTAGGAAACACGAGCGAACATAGTTCGCTTCGGATAAGATTTGGCCCCCTGCTGTCACGTACTGCGTTACCTGTTTGATCACAAGCGATCCTTTTATTTACTGTTTCCTACTAGGCTGCGACTTTTTCATCCCTTTAGTTGGTCGGTTGGTCTTTCAGCTTTTCCCATTTCCTTGTGAGGCCCGGGAGGCGGCACAGCCGTCCATCACACTGAGATTCGTTTTCTTTCAGCAGCTCTGTTAATATTTTTTTTTTCCTTTCTTTTATTTTGGCGTTTTATGTATATAAAAAATAATAATTAGCAGAATAAAGAATGTACTAATTACTATATTACTTTCGTCTCAAGAATACTGTACTCCGAATGCCTTAGCTTACGAGCCCAGGCCCATTATTTATGTGCCACATTCGCTGAGTTTGATTACTTTAGCAAGCACAGAATGGAGCTTAGAACCGGTTAGTATGCATGAAGTCAAGATTGCCACCTCTTCTATGGGTCCTTACAAAAGTCCCACCCGATGGTTACTAACCGCTCTTCTTTCAAAAATTCTGGGATGCAGTTGGGTTCGATGTTTTAAATCCAACAGATTCTACTCTCCGCACCGGATATTTTCTTGTTGTCCTAAATAAAACTTTGTTGTGTTTAATCTCTAAGATGGAGCATCCAACTATGGCACATAGGTCTATGTAATGTCATGTCCTAAATTATTACCAAGACTATTGTCCGTCGACTTAGGTCTATCATTGCTCGTATCATTAGTCAAAATCAAAGTAGCTTTCTCTTTGAACGTCATGTAAGGGACAATAATATTATTACTCAAGAGGTGCTGCATACTATAAGAAAGAAAAAAAAGATGTACCGGCTTCATAACGCTAAAAGTTGATCTTAAAAAGACTTTTGATCTTTTTTTTTTGGAATTTTGTTAAAGATACTCTTGAGTTTCTTAGGCTCCTTAACACCTCATCCATTTAATTACGTGGTGCATCTCTTTATCCTCCCTCAAAGTCATTTGGAATGATAAGTCTTTACTCCTAGTCGCGGTATTTACCAAGGCGATTCGATATCCCCGTATCTCTTTATCCTTTGCATTCAATTTGAACATATGCTCCATTTCTTCTTAACCAAATGTGTCTCCCTAGCTTGCACACACTATCTCTTACTTTGCTTCTATTCCTATGAATCGTGGTTTGGGTCGCTGCTTGGATATTAACATTTGCAATGGTCGCATTTCTAAGTATCTTTTCTTTCGGGTCATTAAGTGGGTTCAAAAGTGCCACACTTGATGGAAGCCTCAATCTTTCTCTCTCCTAATATTGGATACCATCATTCAATCCATTCTGACCACTGTATTAATCTATACCATACCCAACTATATCCTCCCCACATCTATTTCCCATTTACCGGACAAGCTCAATCGGTCATTTCTTTGGGGTTGTGTGGATACTAGGTGGCGCCTCGAGCTTCTGAAGTGGAGTATAGAGGGCTTGCATTAAAGCAAAGGTGGTCTTGGTATGCAAACTTCTAATAAGATGGACCGGGCTTCTTTTGTGAAGCTTGCTTGGGAGTTACTTTAGGGTTATAATAGCCTTTGGGCTCAAATTCTTTCTAAAAAGTACTTAAAAACCTCCTTTTCAAACCTTCATGCTGATTGGCCTTCTATTTTCTCTCCCACTTGGTAGAAAATCTTTAGCCCTATTGATCGGCTTCTGAATGGTATTAAATGGTCTATTAGAAATGGCTCTTCAGCTCAATTTTGGATTGAATAGTGGACAAGCAATAAACCTCTCATCCACTATGCTAATTGAGTCGTTCCCCCCATCAATTCTAATTCCCCAGTTGGTAATTTTGATTTATCTTTTTTGGGAGTTGGAATTGGGCTAAATTCCATCCTCTTTACCCTCCTGTATTCTAGCTGAGATTGCAAGTATTCATGCTCCTTCCCGTGTTCTTCTTGAAATCCCAAATTGGGGTGTTACAAGTGATGACCATTTTTCAATCTCTTTGGCTTATAATCTTCAAGTGGATGAGGACTCATACATTTTTGAATCTCTAATTGGTGGAATTTACGGAGTCTCAAGGTTTGTCAGAGAGTATGAATGTTAGCTTGGCTCACCTCTCATGATGCTTTGCTAATGAATCTGAATTGTAGATTCTAGAATTTTATTAATTAAAGAGATTGTAACTTATGTGGCAAGGATGAATCCTTATTGCATGTGCTTCGAGACTATGTTTATGTTAGGCAATTTTGGAATCGTCTTTTTCCCCTTAAGCATAATCTCGACTTCTTTAGTTTGTCACCTGTGGATTGCTCAGCTGTAATTTTTCCAAGCAACACATTTTGGTTTCCAACCATCCCCCTTGGATGACAATTTTGCTTTGGCAATTTGGAAGTTAAGGCAAGTTTGTAATCAACACATTTTTCTAGGGTCCTTTATTCCTCTAGATCGTTTGATTGATTTTGTTTTGCAACATGCGAAGGACGAGCATGAGGCCTACAATCAACCTCATTTGCCAACTTCAACCGATATTTATAACAAGTTGCTCAATATTGGCTGGGATATGCCCCAAACATATAAAATTAAAATCAATGTTAACAACAACACTTATGGGAGCCCGAGTGTCATTAGTTAAGGAGATATAACCAAAGATTGCTATGGTAGGTGGTTGTTTAGCTTCTCAACTAATGTTGGGCATGGTTGGATTTTAACGACAAAGTTGTGGGCCATCTACTATGGTCTTTTCAAGCTAATGAACTAGAGTTCATGTGTATCTGAATCTCCAATGATTCTCTCACCATAGTTTGACTTCTCAATGTCAAATTTCACGGCTTCACCTGCAAGCTCACTTGCTTTTAGCTTTCCTCAACTTGCTGAGAGAGTTCTACTACTACAATATTATTCACGAGTTTCATGAAAGAAACTCTATTGCTGATAGGCTTGCTCATATGGGTCATGATCTCCCCTTTGGCATTGAGGTTCATGAGTCTCCCCCCACGACAATCTCAAATGAGTTGTTCTTTGATACAATAGGCGGTACATTACCCCATCTTTGTTTTTACCATTGAATTGTAATTAGATTCCTATTTTCCTTTTCAAATCTATAAAAAAAAAAGAGGTTGTTGTGCATGTTCCTTGTCATGTATGACGATTTATTATAATTCCAATAGAGTGAGAATAATATATTTAAATTTGAAATCTTTGGTACCTATGAGTCACTCATAACCATAATTGCTAGGTGATGCAGGATCATCCCAACATACCCAAACCATAGATAATCTACTTATTAATTTTTTCAAAGTAGAGGAGTTCAAAACATTTCCCATGTGGGTTAATAATTAATTAGAATATCAATAGCCATGCAAGACAAACAACCCACACCCTTTCATGTGTGCATGGCTCGCCTAAACACTCCAAAAATATGGCTCCATTTTTTCGCACATCTCCACCACTTTTCACCACCTCCATACGCCACCATCTCAGTCGATTATCACCTGCTGGAACTCCAACATTTGTGCAGGATTTGTGGACTTTGGGAAGCCCATTATGATGTGATCAAGTGCCCCTAAACTTGGCTTAAAATCAAGAGCAAGCAACTAACTACCTCAGCAGCAACAATCATCATGACTACTAATTGGATTAGCTAGGAGTTTTACTTTATTTACCCTAGCTTGGTTAAAGTTAGTTGTTTAACTTTCCTATTTTGTGTCCTAAACCTTGTGATAAGGTATAATATCAATCAAAGGATGATGGGGGCTAAGTTTCATTTTTGACACTCAATCAGCTAGCTGACTGGTGTTTAAGAGAGTAGCTAATCTCATAGTCTCAACCATTAAGGTGTAACTAACTAACCTACATGGTTAGCACTCGTAATATGGGTCGACGACCACCCCCATCATAGTTTAAAGAATAGAAGGTCTACGAGGAAGAGGCGGATCTTTTTGGCTGAAAAAAAATCCTTTTTACATTCGACTAGTTGCAAATGAAGGAAGAGTTGAGTTTTACAAAATCTTACAACATCTATGCTAAGGGTGGTAACCTTAGTTGGTTGATGCTAGTACTTAAATTTGTAGGTCATAAATTCAAGTTCGTTCGTCCAAAATTATCCTCACCCCCCTTATTCTATTCGATTTTGTTGAAGCTCAACTCCAACTTCAACACTAATTACTCAGCTTAATGACATTTGCTTAGCATTATGCATCACTAGGCTAAACCTCACTGGTCTTTATGTTTGACGACGATCGATGAGATACTATCATATGCCCGAGACCAATTTGGACAATTGAAACCAACTGAATCGCAATCTTAAGTTAGAAGTCGGCGGTTAGGGTACTTTTGGGTTGTTCCCACCTTTATCTTTGAAACCATCGTCTTCAGATATGTTGGTCCGTGGGATTGCTTCAACACCGGGCTTTGTATAAACTAGCCACTGTTAGTTGCTATACTGTAAGTGGAGTGCAACCCGGCCGTCCGTCAGCTTTGATTAGTGACCTTTTGAGGCATCATTGCTTTTCACTTTGTGTTATGCGAACATCATTGATGTATTGAAAGGAGGAGGGGGGGGGGAGGATTTTGTGCTTTATTTGATCTAAACGTTGGTTTGATTCATAATTGGTTTTTGAGTGTCTAATTTTGGATTCGATCATGATGATGGGGTTGGTTCGATTGTTTATTCAAAATGCCACGTCGCTTCTCACAACTACGATCGACCTTATAAATCAAATCGACTTGGGTTTGTAATAGTTGTTGTATCTAACCGAAGAAAGATCAGTATTCTCAACCAGCTACCTACCTAATTAAATCGTTCGTTTATTTAATGATGTCTGTGTCCTCTTTATCTTTTCTGTAGGCAGGAGGAACATTTAAACCCTCTTCCTCTGTTGTTTTGCACGTACGCCCTGATCGTTCTCCGGAGCTTCCTCTCCCTCAGGCGGAGAGCCATGGACCCACCCATGTAATTAAACATCTTCTTGTTCCCGGGATTAAGACTCGAGACTATTTCACGGGTGTATTATTATTCTATCTGGAAACTGACTCCCTCGAGCATTTTTCTAGTGCTGCTGGTGCGCGCCAACCTGTAAAGTTGTTGGTTTCTGTTATTCTAGTCTCGAACCATCTTTCTTTTTTTTTTCCCCTTCTTGTTTTTCTGTTTTTTTTTTCCCCTGCGAATGCCCGTTTGATAAGGTACAAATTTATATAATAGAATGGAAAGCCTAACTGTGTAACATGATGGAACAAAAAAGTAAGTTAAAGCAAGCATTATCTTTATCTTTTCCGTAAGCGAGCAGCAGTGTCCGAAAGCGGTGGTTGGGTTGGGTTTCAGGCTTTTAGCGTGTCTTGGCTTTACACACACACAACCCATCCCAACTCGAGCCCTTATTCTTGTTCTGTTATGCATGTTATCCCATCGAACTATAACGTCAAATATCAACTCATCAACGTCCTCCCCCTCCGGGCCCTACCTCCGATGAAATAAATAAATAAATACGACCCCTCGTCTTTCGGTTTAATATGTCAGCCAGTTAGCTATCTTATGCCCCTAATTAAATATGAAACGCATAGTCCCTAATGATGCGCTGATGGATCAAATCAACAAACTTTGTGTGTGCGTGTTTTTTGTCTGTATACTTGCTGCTAAAGCCAATTACTGATGTTTTGAACTTCATGCATACAGTTTCAACCAACTCTTTCCCTGGACGTATTTAGGTAAGTCAATGTTCTACCTAACTTCTCTTCGTGCTTTGTTTGGTGATCACAGACTGTGTATTGTAGCATCGTCTCTCGTAAAATTAAAGATATTGTAAAGTGTCGTATAATTAGTCAATGGCCACAATAATTACATATAAAGATATTATAATACCGTCCGTAAGAAAGAAAGACCGAGATTCTAACTTGAGATATCTGATATTAGTGAGTTAATCTAAATTACGTACTAAACCATACCAAACCTCACCGGTTTTACAACTTTATGCTTACTCTGCCTCAATTCTGTTCAATAAATTATAATTATTACAAAAAATATATATAGAAAATATTTGTTTGTCGAATAAGACTCGGATATAGATACATGAGAATTTCAAGTTCGATTATCTGTTATGAGTTAAAATTACTTCGATATTAAATTTTAAGAACTCTATTAATAACGGAATTTATACGATGTGATATTACTTTATTAAAAAGTCTAAAAAAACAGCGGTTATAATAAGCACAAGTATTTTAAATATAAATAATAATAATATTATTATTATTTTTTTTTTTAATAAAAAAAAGTTATTTTAATAATTTATATTATTTTAATAACTAAAAAATATAGTTTTATAATTTTACTTACACCATTCATGAAAATATAATAAAATATTAAATATACAGATAGTAAAAAAATATGAAAGTAAAAGTAAAAAGTAAAACTTTTCTTAATTAATATTTTTCTTATACAAATTTTTAATAATATAATAATATATATTTTGATACAGATATAGTAATAATAAGGCATGCAATAGCAAATTCCAACATCAAATCTAATCTAATCTTAATGTTAATTATTATTAGGCCCTCAACACAATATTTTTACCGATATTATGGGCCTGCGATCGATTTGATGTCATCAAAAGTGGTGGGACGCTCTTATTTCAGTGGTAGCGTCGCCGGCAATTGCTTTCATCCGGTAATGGAGTGACGCTGAAAGATTGAAAATGACACCAGTTTTTAAATGGATGTTGGGCTCCCCTTGGACAAATAATTTAGATACAATATTAATAGGTTTTTTTTTTCTACTTATGAGATTTTTTTTAAACACACTATAAATTTTAACGTTAATTATAAGACTTTCGATAATTAAGTAAATTATATTCTAGGGTACACAAAAAAATTAGGTTAGAAAAACTTTTATTTTCTTAAAATAAAATTTATCCAAAAAATCTTGTCTAATGGAGTCGATTTTATTTTCCTTACATTTATAAAATTGTAAAACTATTGTATGGTTATCCGACCCTTGGCTCAACTAATATGAGTGTTGTATTATTGGAATCATTGCATCCTGTGCGTTGATATATGCGCGTACATTTGTATCTCTTATTTTGTATATATGAATGAAAAATGAACATGGCCGAAGTCAACCCCAACTTCACAAACTCAAGTGAAACTAACCTTTTTTTTCCTTTAGATTTTGGAATAGCTACTAAATTCGTATGTTGTCATCTTTGTATGTTAGCTCTGGTTAACACAGGCGAGAAAATTCTTCTTTATTTTTTGTTTCTATTTTGCCATTCATTTTTTTAAATTAAAACTAAGTAGGAGCATTTTGGTTAGTCTACATTTTTTTATTACTAAATCCACAGTGAGACAAAATAATGAAATTTTCAAATATAATTTCTGAGCTCGGAAAAATTAGAAATGGTTTAAATTTTGAAGTTTTGAGTAGCAAGTAATAGTGACTCCTTCTGCTGGGAAAACAAAAATTGAATGCTATATTTTCAAACTCTATTGTTTGTTCTCACATCTCCGATCCAATTTCCACTTGTATGGAATTAGGAATGTCATTTCCTCTACTTATCCCTTGCTTAAATAATTAATTTACACCTAGAATATCCTACTGAATTTTATTAGTGTCTCTGGCCATTAATTTTCTTATGACCTTATTTATCTAATTTAAATTACCCTTTGCACAAATTTAAATTAGGATTGTCCTTTCTCCTTGGTTGTCCCTAGCTTACAGATTATTTTACTTTGATGTTATCTTGCTTAGGATTAGTGTCGAGGTAAGGTAGGGACGGGGATTTTAACTCCATTTCCAAATCCAAACTATAAACTCATTCCCAAACTCACCCCATCCGCAATTTTTGTTAATAGGGAATCCTTAACTTGATCCCCATGAAGAGTAATCCCCCATTCCTTAAACCCAAACTAAAAACTATAAGGAAAAATGGGAAATGACTAATGTACGCAACCTCCTACATATACAACAAAGTACAATCTAGTCTTTCAACAAAAGCAACCAAGTCAAAAACATAAAAGGTGACCTTCAACATAAAGAACTAAAACGATAATGAACAAGCAACAAAATCAAGATAAAGACCAAGACTAAAAAATAAACAATACTTCAAGTAAACAACAACACCTCAGTGTGAACTACCATCTTTAAACAACAATACGCCTATAATACCCCTAAATTTTCCGACCTTGTTTTTTGGGTGTTCATCATTTTAATTCAAAATTTAACCATAAAATCTAGCTTATTTATCTTTTTGATCCTAACCATTACTTAAACATACTATCGTAGCCCTAAAGCCTCCATTTTTCGTTTTATTTCCTTTCACCTCACCCTCTCTCTCATGTGACGTTTTGTAACACCCCCATTTTTCTTAACTTAAAATTTTTAGTTTGAAATTACAATATGGAAGCGAGAACCAAAAGCATTAGATATTACCATCACATATATCATAAAAGGGGTGTGTACGTTCAAGTGTCCCATGGAAGATTTAAGACAAGCATAAAACATTAAACAATAAGCAACATAAAACACCGTGAAAGGAAAAATTTGTTTACATTACAAAATCTTAATATAAAAATTACAAGTCACACCATATCAACTAGAACAAAAAACTAGAAAATCCCAACTCAAGACAAAACACCTAATAATCCTACTATATGACTCTAACTCAAGCTTCAACGGTACCTAGATCATATGCACCACAACCACTGAAAAATAATTTTTTTAGGACAAAAGTATCGAGTAAACACACCTAACCTTGAGCAAATAACATTTCATTAGTCAAACAACAAACAAAGATATAAAATCATGCATATCTAAAAATTCACATGTAATAACACTAGCCCTCTCAAATAATCATATAATAACCTAAGATAGTGCACATAATGCAACTACTGACCAACAAATAAACCAAACAAGAATATATTGTTGGTACAAATTCCAATCCCAATCTCAATTTTTAAACCACAAAGATATGTTAATTCAATACAATGTTGATTGTTTACACTAAATACTCCAAGATGATATATCCAACCAAGATGAATCAAGGAAACTACACAACCAATCTTAACCTAAATTCAAACCAAGGTGATCAAATCAATAAACTCAACTTAACTTTGAGAGGAATACGATATCATAATCCAAGTCAATGGTCACAAATGAGGAATCAACAATCAAGTCTCTAACTATCAAGGTAAGAAATCAAGGAAGTTACAAAACATAAAGTTGTGTATACACAAATCTAGGCATTCAAGTACTTAAGTACATTTACCCCTGTAAGTTTGTGAATTCTTAATATTAGAAGTGCGTCCTCTAACCCAAAGGTCTACTATACACTCAAAGGACACTCTAAGGCACAAGATTTCTTTTCCAACTCAAGTTATCATTCACTTTAAATTATTAGTGTTTTATTTAAGCCTTCTCATTACCCAACAAGGATATAAAGATCTAGATAAAACCATTAGTTACACCCTCAACAATTTAACCACTTAGGGTCACAACAACTAGCCATAAAAGCTAGGGTTAGGTACAAGGCATATCCTCACAACAACCTACCAATTAATTCTAATTCAATCCCTTAGATTCAATTATTCAAAAGTTAACATAGAGTTAACTATCAAAAAGATGGTCAATGGTCAACACTAAGGCATATTATCCAATACGTAATCAAATATACAAGTTACCTATACCTACCACAGCACACAAACACATAAGATGAGTCACATCTCATCGGATATAAAAAAAAAAACCACTTAAAAGAATCATAAGGATCCAAAATCAAACCAAGCCATGAATCCCAAAACAAGTCAATAAAACCAAAGGCGTAAATATAAAAGAAAACCAACCTATACCTTAGACCAAAATTATTACAAACCATCAAAATCAAGGCATAGCCAAAACATCAAAACTAGAGGAATATAAGTTAACCAAGATAAAATGATACCCACTTTAGTGAAATCACTTGAACCTAAAATCCCTTAAATACTCCAAATCTAAATAAATCACAATTAAGGCCATAAAATACCAAGTCAATGGTGGAAAATAACTCAGGGCGTCAAAACAAATTATACGGGAACTTTTCCTAAAAATATACTATTCACTTACAATGGGAAATTTTGATTTATATGAAAATGATTAAATCTAAAAATATAAACTATTTTATAACATAAATTAATATTTGCCAAAAATTTGCTAAATCACTCTTCATGAAAAATACTACTCACATTAAATCACTATTAATGTTTAAATAATATTCTTGTAAAAGCACTAGTCTACTTAAATACCAAAAATCCGTTTAAAAATTTCCAAATTAAGAATTAAACCCAAATTATAGAACTTAACCACAATTAACCAAGACCACATAAATAACCCCAAGAACACATGAATAATACCTAAATCGTCCCGAATTTTAACCAAAATTAAAGCATCCTGAACACAACCAAATCTATGCAACTTATTCATGTAACTTATCCTAAACATTCCCAAAAATATCATGGTATCATTATATTTTAGTATTAAGAACAAAATTATCCAAAATCATCCAACTACCAAAAACCTCAAACCAAAAAGCCTAAATCATGATGATCTTTAAACACTTATAAAACATACCAAATTAACCCAAATCATAGCATGATATGTACCAAAATTGTCATAAAAATATAAAGGGATATCATGAAATACTTATATTTTAATAAAAATCCATGAATCGTAAATTTTGGCCAAAAGCCTAGACCACCACAAACACCCAAAATCATACTAACTTGAAATTAAAGCATATAACATATATCAATTCTATTTATTTAGGTTTATGAGGTCTAAAATTAATTAAAAGCTTTAAAACTTAAGAAAGTAACCAAGATAAACCTAAATAAAAGAATAGGGAAAATACTCCTTGAAAACCAACACAAAAGAGAAGGAATTAAAGAGAAAGGGAATAAGAATTATCCTTAAACTTTAGGAAGGATTTTAATCTATCAATCATGATATAAATTAGACGAAAAAAAAGAGATAAATTAAGGATAAAGGTTTCATGGAAGGGAAGAAGGAGAGAAAGAAATATGACTCAAATTTGCTAAGCATCGAACACTTAGGAATTAAGTAAAGGTAAAAAAAGGGTATGAGGTTAATTTAACATGTAAATTTTTTTGAACCAACTTCAATAATGGAGGGGATGGTTTTGGTGGACAAAAATGAACCCAAAGTCTCACTTCATCCACTCATGAAATAATGGAGTAGCTAGGAAAAGAAGGAAGAAATTGTAGATAATGGTAAAAAAGTAATTATGGCTTAAAGAAGCAAAATCAAAATTTACTACACCTAGTAAGTCTTAAAAATAAATAAGGGGAATTATTAGGGGTAATTATACGTTCTCATCAATAATAATGTACTAGGATCAAGTCTCATAATTTTATGATAAGATTTGAGGAAGAAAATTACAATTTGATAACTTTTACGGTCCAAAAGTGTATGAATAATTTCAAAAATGATAATGGAACATTTATGGGCCATTTTTAGCTTAATAATAATAATAATGAAAATATTATCTCCAAATTTTTACAAAATTTAGATAGCTAGAAATTCTTAACGGGCTCAGAATACACAATTAAGTTCCATCGAAATTATAAATAGTATTTTTTTCTAATAATTTGGTTTGATATTTTGAAAACGCATAGGATACTTAAAATTTGTGAGGATCTCAAATATCCACATGAAATAATAATTTATAAATATTTTAGAGGCCAAAATTAGTTCTTAAGTCTTACGAAACATAAATACGTAAGAAACAACAAGGGATTTGATCAAAACATTCTAAAAATGCAACTACGGTTTCAAAATTCTACAAAGATGTGATGAATGAAAAAAATAACGAAATTTAATCTCTATCAATACCAATCCTAAATAACTCAAGTTACCTAAAATATTAGGGTATTACACATCCCTTTACCCCAACCAATTGTTTCTCTCATTTGGTTAATAAAACCAAATCTTGACCATAACCACCTTTACACTCCACCCATTGCCTTGCTGAATTTCACTCAAGTCCCCTATACCTATGTTCTATCACCTGCACATCCCTCCCTATGCCTTTGTTTTATTGTCCCAACCCACTCCTTGACTATCGTCCTTAAACCCATTTCCTCGCACCTTCTCCCTTTCACCCTACCAAAACCTCTACAAATTTCTTTCCCTTCATATTTTCTATCATTTTATACAAAACCCAATTGAGATATCTCTTTTCCTTCCTCCTCTATTACTTCATTTTCCTGGCTTGTGCTCCGTTACTTGTAACCACCCACCACTTTACATCCACCAACATCATGCAAACTTTCTCTTATAGCATCCAACCTTAATACCACCATCACCCTACCTATGTAAATTTCTCACATTACCAAGCCTCCCTAGTCCCCCAAACTACATACAACCTTACACTACCAAGTTCCTCCAGTGTGAGTTGTTAACATTATCTACCCCTAAAAACACCACTTTCTTACGTTGGTCACCATGTACAACGTTGAGTCCTCACATTCCTTTCCTTATGCAATGTATAGACCCCCCCATGCAACAAGGTTAGATCAAATTTTATCTCCTTTGATAACTTAAGTTTCACACACAATTCCCCTTAGCAACACAACTTTAGTCAGGTATTTTCTTAGCTAGTTTTGTTAGATTATATTTGTCATTTTGTTATTTGTATATACTAGATTCTAATGCATATTTGTTGGATTTTTTTTTCTTAAGGTGAAGGAGGAATAGTTTAATGTTAGGGTTTGGTGTTTGTTTGCCTTTATTTCTACTTTTTCTTAGAAGATAAGGTAACTTATATGCTCTACTAAAAATGTGAAAATCACATGATAGCATATTAGAGTTTAGATGTGGGCTTAGTATAACTATTAATCTTATGATTTGCTATATATATATCTATATTCATGTATCTTGTCTTTTCTTAAGTATATTAACATGTAATAATATGTGTAAACATGATTTAATTATTTACGTTAATATATGCACGCTCTCAAGCTAGAATTATGGTTGGTTTTTGTAAGAGTAATTATTTATGTGAGATGCTAGATTCATCCTAGGGCTATTGGCCTTAACTGCATCTTTTCCTTCTATTGTAATCTTTATTTTAGATTCCTCGCATGATTTAGTTGAATGTTGATATATAATATGACTAGGTTAAGTATGCTTAAACTTATCATTGTGTGATTTAATATTTCCATGCCTTAGGATAAACTTATCACTTTACATGTATTATACCTCTATTTTCCTAGTATTCTTGCTAAGTATGGGTTATGTTATGTTAAGTATGAAAGCATGAGTTATGACAAGTTTAATATGTAAGTTAGAGTTTTATGAGCTTAATCTATGTATTGGGGCAACATAGGCATCTACCATCTTTAGGATTTACTTTGTTGCTAAACTATTTTGTGTTAAGTTTACTTTTTATGAGAAATGTTAATTAAAATAAATTTTGGTGGTGAATCAGACAAAAGGTTGTAATTAGGGATTAAGGGCATTTTGAACATTTATGACAAATATGTGCTTAGGTATGAATAATTTTTTTAAAAAAAGGGTCTTAAGTATGGAATTGGAATTTTATGTGAATTATGTGATAATCTTGACCACTAAAAAAACACTAATATTTAAAGTGTAAACATTAAGATTGGAAATAGTGGCTCTTTAGGTGTAGCTACCCTAAAAATGAGGTTTAACTCTCGGTTTGGTTTGGATTTTGATGGGAGTCTTATTTCCCCGATTAAACCCTATATCTTTTCTATTTAGTTCTTTGTACTTCTTATAGGGTATGCATACTTATGGATTAAGTGTCCATATTAATAGGGTACTTAGCTTCTTTTATATGACAGTGTGAACAGGGTACCTTTGTAAAATCTCCAAATTAGTGGCAGATCATAAAGGCTTCAAAGGATTGATAAACCTACATATATCAACAAGGAATACATTCTTTTTGGGAAATCTACCATTAATGAATTATATAGTTAAGCATGTATAACTCAAAGAAATTTAAGGACGGATGACCACCTAGAAAGTTTTCTAAGATGCATGTGAATTGATAGAAAACATGCTCAAAAGAATTTGTGTTACTTTTTTAGGACAATCATTGATCCCAAAGGCACTCCAAAGCAACTATCAACGACCCTAATGAGGTTAGGGTGTTACAACCTTGGTGTCATTAGGTTGATTGTTGGTAAGATATCATGCTACCTTTGTATAACACTATAACCTAAGTACCTCAGTGTCTTTAGGTTGAATGATCTCTCCTCCAGTAACTCAAAATGTATCTCTTGTATGGTTATTGGTAATGGATTAGATTGTGTGTTTGGTAATTGCCTTTGTGCATTTCCTATGGTTATATAGGTTTTGGATTGTCAATTCAATAGTTCCTCTGTGTTCTACCCATGGTTTTTGGAATTTGTTGGTATAGATGATTAGTAGTTGTCGTAGTGTACTATCCTAATGTTTATGACATATGGGTGGTTTTTTAGGAATTAGTTAAGTATAGTTTGGTATCTTCCCTTCATGAAACACCCTTGACACAAATTGGTTTATTAATCCATGTAAATATGGTTAATTGTAGCACTATAATGAGCATGTAGTCTTAGTAATGTTCATGTTTGGGTATGTTTAATCTATCTCATCCTCATATGTACTCTTTGATATGTTCGTGCCATGTTTTCTTAGTGATATCTTCTATGTGGTCTATGTAACATTTGCAAGTTTAGTACTATATAGTGGTTTAATTAGTACCATCATACTAATGGGTTTTATTTTATAGTTACATGCCTATTCAATGGGTAGCGATGACTTTATAGAAGTAATTTAAGAGTAATGCTTGAATCATAATTATTGGGGTTTAAAATTTAGGACTATCTGGTGTGCACTTTGGCATCTTTTAATTTGACTATCCCTAGGTATATTATGTCCCTTTCTATATTTCTTTCATTTTAGTTGTTGAATTATTATACGATCATTTATAATATTGGAATAATGATAACCTGTAATGTAATCTCTATATTCTTATTATGATTATTGTTCCTAAATTAGGAAGAATAATGGTTTTGGCCTTAACACTTTGTAATACCCCGTGATAAAATTTACCAAAATGTGTTTAAAACTATTTTGATAATAAACAAAGTGGTCAAATCTAAATTTTATAAAGTGAAACATATTTTGTGCCTTAGCACTTTGTATTACCCCATCTGATGTATCGATCGACTAATGTGATAAATCAATCAATTGGCTTCCATCAGTTAACTAGTTTATATATCAGCTGACGGGGAAAACTCTAAAAAATATGCATTTTAGCCAGGATGCATCGGTTAACTGATGGAGGTAATTGGTTGACTAATGTCTACGTTTATTTGGTTTATTTATGTTTTTAACTCAATTATTGCTTAAATGATTTAAAAACTCTTAGGTTATGATATATTTGTGTTAGCAAGCACATTGAGGTTTTTGGGGAATATTTTTACATTATTTATATTAATAAATTATTTTTATTCAATTAAAACTCCCCTGAAAGCACTTTTAGTACTTTAATCATATCTACCCTCTTCTCTCTTTCCTTATTTATCTTCACTATTGTACAAACCTGGGTGATGCCCCAAACCTATCTTGATCTAATATTACCCCTAAATTTGGCTTGGAAACCTCCCATCTCTTCTATGCATCATCATTTGATTCTCTTACACCATTTCACACAATACTCTACACCACCTTGCATGATCCTCTCCTTATTGGTTAACTAGCAAACCCCCTCTCAAACCCTTATTATCTACTTTAATTTCTCTCTTCATCCCTTAGCATATTTTGCTAAGTATGGAGAACCTTTTCCCTCTTATTTCCCCTTTTCATATTCCCACAGAGAACTGAGACCTTTGCTTCTTGTTATTCTTTTTATGGGTTCATTTTTCCCAATCCTTTCTTCTTATTAATATTTATTTTAGTTTGTCTTTGTTTTCTATAATCAAAAGAGGATTAAATTTTAAAGAGAGTTGAAGATTTATTTCTCTTTACTACTCTTAGTTAATCCATCTCGTGGGTTGAGGATTTGTACTTATATCCTTCTTCTTCTATTATCCTTGTTTAATCAATTTTAAAGTGTGTTATAATAATTTTTAGGTTCTTGAACACTTAGGAAATCAAGGATATTGCAATTAAAATTAATTTAGGAGCTTTCTCTTTTGCTAGAAGATTTATTTGGAGGTAAGACAAATCTTTATCTTATGATAAGGTTTGATATTCTTGTTTGCTTTAGCTATCTTGAATGTGGGCATGCTTTTATGTAAGAATGAATTTTATACACACAAACACACACACATGGTTATAAACATGAGTTGCAGAATATGGTTAGTTTTAGCATGAGTTATGTTATTTTGTATGTTTTGATCATATGAATGAATTATGCCTATAATTTATAAATTTCCCTTTATGTAATGGTTAGGATGTTTTTAGTTGCTAAGCATGATT
Organism: Tamarix austromongolica; assembly: GCA_039764185.1. Taxonomy (NCBI): domain Eukaryota; kingdom Viridiplantae; phylum Streptophyta; class Magnoliopsida; order Caryophyllales; family Tamaricaceae; genus Tamarix; species Tamarix austromongolica. The sequence continues at coordinate 149,518,313 of CM077809.1, forward strand.
TTAATGTCTAGCATGAGTTTGCTGATTTCCTAGATTTTTGAACATATGGCATGACTAATGTTTCCTTTAATAATTGAGCATGTTTCATACTCTCCCCCCTTTAAGCATTATTTTTGTAATTTTGAGCATAAAGGATCTTGGTGTTTAATTTTATGAGTATAAATCCATATTCTATGTTTTCTAGCATGATTTTTATATGTCCTTGTTGAGTTTAGGAGCATAATAGGATTTGTGGTTATTTTGATTTATTTATGCACTTATTCGCGGGTTCATTAACCCAAGTGACCATAAACTGAATGCCCATTTTGGTCAATTAAATGGATGTTTTGATCAACTGATTTGGGTCTTTAGTTAATAGGACACACTGTGGAATTTTATGATATGTTCTCTATGTTGTTACTAGTCAACTATTCTAATATATTAGTTGATGATGGGTACACTATATTAAATACATGTCTTTTTTGATTGATCGATGGACCGAACCATCAATTTGGTCGATTAATGAAATATGTTTTGGCTACTTTCTAGGGTGATCAGCCAATCAATTGTTTCATGCTTCTAGTTGACTAATTGGCCTACATTATTGGAGTTTCATTATTTTTAGTCATTAGGATAGTGGTGGTTTCATAAGAATTAATGATGACATGATTTATATATTACCTTATATATGTGATGAATTGAAGCATGAGCTTCAATGTTTAGTGTGATTAGCATGATTTATGGCTTTTATTTTATCTAAGCATGAATTTTAATGTTAGTATGACCTACTATTGTTATCTATGGTTGTGACCTACTCATGTTGAAATGTATTAAGTTGGTGTTTTTGGGTACTTAAGTATATGAAATTTGGTTATGTCTGGGTTGGGTTACTATGCCTAGATCTATTGATTAGATTGTTAAATCCATCAACTGATTATTTTTGTATGCCCAAGGTTATTTTAGTCTCATCCTAAACACATTAATAGAGTTAGCCAAATCATCTACTGGTTCATAAAGACATTCAAGTGGTTTAACCGACTAGATATTGGTCATTATTTTATATTTATTCATAAGGTCTAGTATACCCATATCAATTGACAGATCTTAAGGACCAATCAGTTGGTCCTACTTGTGATTCATTTCTTTCTTATTTCTTTATAATGATGCCTCAAGGCTTTAGTGATGATTTTTTGTAACTTGTTTCATGGACCTTGTTGTGATTACGACCAACAATAAATGAATTTAAGAAAGATAAAAAAAAGTTATTTGTATAGATTATGGCCTTAGGTTATGTTTTTTGGAAATAGTTCTAGAATATTAATATTAATAAGTATGATTTCATTCGAGTCTTCTTTTTCATTTCTCACGATGGCTAACCAAGAGTTAGCAAACTCACTACCTTGTGGTATTTACATTTCTCTTTCCGCCATACCCTACCCACTTTTATAAAGTTATGTTTGGTAGGCTGGATTAGGGATAATACTAGGTACACCTACCACAGTGCCAATACTCTATAGGGTTATGACTTGTAGAGAGATGCCATGATGATGGATATGGTATTATATCTGAAACACTCATCCTGATACTCTAGCCGCTTTTACTAGGTTGTGACTGGTAGGCTTTGTTAGGGTAATAGTGGGGTAGAACAACCATGGTGTGAATGCTCTATATGGTTGCAATTTGTAGAGGGAGACCATGCTGATTGAGTTTGGTGTTATCTTTGAAAAACTCATATTGGGACCATTCTCCATAGAATTAAAGTTGGTAGAGGTTTTTCTCCATGTTTACATTTGGTGTTAACGTCTAAACACCCAATTTAGGAGGTGTGGATTACCTCATCTGCATTTGGGGTCATCGCCCAAATACCTTTATTGGGACCATTCTCCATTGGGTGTAGTTAATGGAGGTTATTCCCTTGTTCGTGTTTGCTATCATCACCCAAACTCTCCTATCCATCCGGTCACAGTCGATGGAGGTTTACCCATATTCTCATTTGGTGGCATCACCTAAACACCCCTATTGAGATCAATCTTCATTAGGTTGCAGTCGATGGAGGTTTTACCCATGTTCATGTTTTTGCCATCGCCCAAACACCCCTATAGGGATCATTCTTCATCAGGTTGTGGTTGGTGGTGGTTTTACCCATGTTTGCATTTGGAGCGATCAACTGCAAATACCCATGTTAGTAGAGGGCATGGCCATATTAAGGACTTATGTACCCTTGTATTACTACCATAACCCATGTTCATGGTGGAGGTTTAGGTGTGTCATTTGAATATCTTAAAAATTGGATTATGTGGTCATATAATAGAATAATAATAACATGACTTATTTATGTTGTGATATTTGAAAGCATCCTATGTTATTGTTATTATCCCATGATGATGTGTTTAGCATGTTTGTTATGCCATGATTAATATAACTTGTATGTGTTGCATGAATAGTCTCCATGTTATAAGATATACATACTTTATTGGTACTTTAGTGTATTGATACTACCTTGTATAGTTACTATGTTGATTCCATTTTTATTTTTCAGGAGCATATGACGTTTTGCAGGTTTGAGGAGATTGATGTAGGTCTCTGTATGGCCATTACTTATGGAAGGTTTATTGTATTGCAGAGTTAAGCTAATTGGTTTGGTTAGATTTTTCCCACTATCTTAAGATGTTTTGTCTTTTTAGATTCTAACTCTTTTCTTTGTTCCTATATTTGGTTTTGTAAACTTATCATGCCATCTATCGAATATATTTTTCTCTCTCTTAAACTATCTCTGATTCTCGTGTATAGTTTGGTTAAACATTTTAGCCTTACATCAAGCATGAGTTAGGTGGATTATCACACCTCTCTTATGTTTGATATGATGGTAACATCCCTAATTTTTGTTTTATTTCTTTTGCATTGTCTTAAAAAAAATTGCTGTGAAATTTAGGGTTGTTATACCCTTAGTGTAATAATGGTAGACACTAGAATCATTAGGGCATCAAAAGCGCCAAAAACATGTTATAAAAAACCAAGGAAAAGATGAAAACTAGTTCAATGTTCATGACAAGTCTAAAATATCATTATAATAAGGGCACTATACAATAATATGATGAACTCAAAGTTATTCTTTGATGAGCACAAAAATTTGAACAATAAACAATACTCAAAAAGATAGTAACAAGGAAACTCACTTGATGACCTAAAGAATGAGTTAGAGAAAGAAATATAACATGAGAATGATGGAAAAGGAGGATACAGTTAGTGAGGTGTGGTGGCAAATGACTGCTAAAGAGAGGTTGATGAAGGGTAGTATAGTAGTGGATAATAGCCGATGAAGCACAAGAACCACAAAAGAGTGGAAGAGCACTAGTTTCATTAGCAATGGTTGGCAGAGGAGTTGGGGACTGGATATCAAAATCTAAACAAAGTTTTGGGAGCTATGGTAGTGAGGCTTGGGAGTTAAGAATGATTCTTCTAGTCCCAATTCCACTAATGGGCTACTTGTAGAGAAATAGTATTGTATAGTATGAGTAAGAGTTTAAGAGAAATAACAAATGGTGTTATATTGGAAAGTTAAAAGTGAATTTGAATATTTGATTTCAAAATCAAAATAACATGAGTGATGAAGTAAGGGAAAATAATATGTAGTCCAAATTGTCAATAAAAAATAAATAACTTTTAAGAAGTGGTACTTGTATTTGTAGAACTATATATATATATACATTTCCACTTTTACTAATTACTTTTTTTTAATTAAAACATATTTTATGAAAGCTAAAAATGAAAACATATGGTGTTATATTGTATCTAACATAGAATAGGTACTCCATATACCATATCTATGTCAGTACAATGTTAAAAGTAACTCATACATTGCAAAAAATATTAGGTATATACATAGATCAGATATGGGAAACATTTGATTCTAGAACGATATAAGGTTACAAAACAAAGAGAAGAGAACACATACGAATTTTTTTTTTAAATTACTAAAATTCTATAGAGAGAGATATCAACACAACATTATACTAATACCCAAATAATCACTTACCATAGGCAATCACATCAAGATCATCAAACATATAACACCCTTACGCACTGGCCTTGGGTATTTACTTGGAGAGCTTTAGGGATTGATGAGTAGACCCCACAAATCAACACGAGTCATTTCCCTTGTGTTTTATCATCACTCACACACTTCTTAGAAAACTTCCTAGGAGGTCATATAGTCTAAAAATTAATTCAAATCAAACATGCTTATTTATGGAGTTCTCCAAGATGTATTTCCAAAAAAGAAGGTATACCTTGTTGATATAGGAAGTCTTATCAATCCTTTTAAACCCATAATAAATTTGGGAGTATTATAAAATCAACAAATATCTATAAAAAAAAAAGGCAACATGTGATCATGAGAATAAGAAACACCCATAAAAATGATGGTCAATACTTACATATTGAGTAAGGTAACAATACACATCAATAGACAAATTCATGGATATCACAGAAGGTTACATGAAGAATGAATTACTATACATACACATACTTCTCATGATACAAGATGACCTAAGAGTGAACCCATATCAAAGTTCATACTTATGTGATCACACAATTATATTTACTTAATCACATTAATACCATGAACCAATGTGTATTATTTTCTTTCCTCTTTTCCCCACAAATGGGACAAGGATAGTTAACCTCACTGATTATTTTATCTACTCTCCTCTTTTTCCCCTAGATGGCAAAAAGATAGTCAACCTTACAAATATTTTCACATTCAGAGTAAAACACACCTATGCCACTTGTAAACAACTAATCTTTAAGTATGTATACCCCTATAAGCTGGTTGATTTAAATGATATAGAGTATATTAGGGTCATCTAGTTCCAATAGAACCAAATCATTTTCATTGAAGCATTTATTATACTTGGAATCAATTTGGACTTAACTCATGTGATCTTCCACTTTGAGTTTTAATGTATTATTAGTTCATTAATAAACACCTAACACATAATAATGAATCACTTAATTTACTTATAATCATAACACTTTTACTTATATTATAATTGTCTTAGCACATGGAATATTGATCATCACTTGTAACATGTAATACCGATTATTACCAAATTCATACCATCTATTGTTTTGATTTCAAAACACTTAGAAATAGCTCATGATTAATAAAATCAAACATATCATAATCACATGAAGTAATTATATGACATAAAGCAACACAATAATCATACCTACAGACGTTACCCAAGTGAAAAGAACAAAACGTCCTCATAAATCCTAATTCACAATCAACTCATAACTTTGACCATAGGACTCACGAACTCACCAAATTTAACATAACCCTTCAATGTATCATAATAAACAACATATCAAAAATTAGTATTTAACCCTAATATTTCACATATAAGATACCGATCATACTTCTAAGGTTTCTAACCCTATTTTAAGTCATTCTCACATATTATTAGTAGTTGTATTAACCATATTAACCTAAACTCATCACATGTCACATTTAACACATTTTTGATCAAATAACACTTGTACAACCTCAAGTTTTTAGAATTAACCCAAAATGACTAAAATACTATTATGTCACCTAAACATCTCAAAACTTCTTATTAACATAATTTGATCAATATTCAATCAACCCCATAAATTTTTATGTAAGAAACTTAAAAAATGCAATAATACATTAGAATTTCACAAATGACAACCTACTTGACCATAATACCCCTTGTAGTTGATTATGGCACAATTTCTCCCAAAATTTCACCCGTCACCAATCTTTACCAAAATTTCATGCCAACTCCCAAAAATATTAAAAATAAAATTATGTAATTATCTTTAATTAAATCAACCCAAAACACCCAAAATGGCTATAGTTTGAGACACCCTTAAGTCCTAACAAGTCCAACCACAAAAGGTATTTTTTAATAATACTGAATCACATGAGAATATGCTTAACAAAATGCATATTAAGAATAGCAAAATACATTATCATACTTAAAACTTTAATATAATACATAGCATGGACTAACATGGTGATTTCACATGGAGTTATCAAACACATGCTACACATGAAATCATAAGATAATTATGTGAATATAAGAGTCAATCATATAATCATGATTTTTACAAAATAATTATGCTAATATGGTAATTAAATTAAAATAACATATAGCATCCAAAATCCCTAAACTAAAGATATGTATATTTACCAAATGTTACACTGGTCTTGATGTAAAAATTACTCTTAACGCCTTCTTTAACTACAACTTAGGATCACATAAACAAAATAAGCATGAATTTAGATAGTGGATAGAAAAAATGTTATAATAGAATAGAATAGAAAAAGGAAGAAAGCAACCACTTAGGCTCAAAAATGAAGCCTTAAGGTATAAGATGAGCAAGTTCATAATTTATAGATCTCAATTTACTTTTGTTTAAAACAAACACTAATGGATTAAGACTTCATATTTTAGAAGATAGCTACTACATATTATGGCTAATATTATCAGTGGTAGTGCTAATAAAGGCCAACCATATTCCTATGTATCAGATGTTGATGCCCTTATTAAAGATGTATTAGCACTTGTCCTTACTTTTAAATTTTCTAGATGAATACATAGAACAAATAGAAGAATAAGGCTTTGTTTGGGTAATTGTATTATAATTCCTATATTATGTAATATAAATTTTAGGTTGATTGTATTATTTGTTATTTTTATATATTTATTATCTACTTATAAACATCTTATTATTACTTCATATATGGATTCTATCAATTTCAAATAAATATTTTTAAAAAAAACTTACATTAATCATTTTTATTACAAGTATACCATTCATTAGTTACAATACTATATGTCTAAAATTGTCATTATAAGTTAACTCATTTAAATTAGATAATTTATCAAACAATATTTTTCCTTAAGCTATATTTGTATATAAATATTTTATATTTATCAAAAACTTAACTAAATTAATAATCCAGATTAAGGTGGAATTAAATCAAACACTTTAGTTACCCAAAAAAACCCTAAACCAAAAATTTTAATGGTAAGCTTGATCATAATGCATCTTCAAGTTTAGTTCAAGTTTAGTTGGTAAATTGAATATGGTTTCATTGTGTTTATAATGTCATTATTTGTCACTTATAATATTATTTCTTTGGTGATAGTCTAATAGTTGTCAGCATGGTCTTGGTTTCATCATATTTATAGTAGTTACTTTGATAATGTGTTTAAAATTTATTTTGATTATGTTATAGAAAGCTAAGTACTGCTTCATCAATGGAAATAATATTTTACAACATTATGTTTTCATGCCTTGGGTACAATCCATGCTACTTCTTCTTTCTTTTTCCTTTTTTTTTTGATCTAGCTACATCTCCATATTATGATTACAACAAGAAATAATAATATGGACAAGGTTTGGCTTGTGTTTGATTCTGCATTTTATTTTTAGTAATATTTAATTTTAGTTAATGTATTGTTAACTCTGCCATGTAATATTTAGCATGACATTATTTGAATTTTAAGTAAAAGTATAATATAAAATTAATAATTTAATAGTTGTGAGATAAAAAAATTATGGGTAATTCGATTGGTCAAAAACATTTAATTTAGATGAATGAAATAATTATATAACTATTAAAAATATTTAATAATAATAAATATTATTAATAATATGAATGAAATAAGAAATATTTCATAGATTTATGATTCTTTGTTCACAAAGGTATTTAATAATAAAAAATAATTTGTTGGGGGGGGGGGAAACAAAGTCTATTAGTTGGATTTTTTTTTAAAAAAAATATTGATTGATGTGTATAAGAATCCCACATAACCCAAATATAGTAGTTTAGAACAATTTATAAGAAAATTGACCCAAAATTAGATGAAGAACAATGAGAAAATGTTAATTAGGTTAAGGTTTTAGGGTTTTGTGGTTAATTTTCTATATAGTGATGGCTAGTAATTTAGATGAGTTTAATTAGGGGATTTAATTGATTTGATTAAGGAATGATTAAAGGCTTCAAATCATGGTTTAATAAAGGGGTTAAAGGATGTTGATTAGCTAGGGTAAGGGTTTCCACCAAAGGTTAAATATAATGGTGTTGTTGTGATTTTATGTGAATGTATATGTAATACCCCAAATTTTAGCTAAAACTAATACCAAGTAATTAATACCTTTACCCAATTCTAATATTGAGAAATCAATATTTTTGTCATATCCTAATTCATTAATCCAAAATATTAACCTAATCCTAATCTTTATTCTAAGTAAATTATATTTTTTAACCTAACCTTAATCTCGAAGAATTTATATCCCAATATTACCTAAGTTATCTAATCAAATAAATGTTAATATCATATTAGCCATTGACACACTTATCCTTTTCCTTTTTTTCTTTTTTCTCCTTTTCCTTTTTTTTCCTCACCTACTCTATCTCTTTTTCCTTCTATCTCCTTTCTTATACGGGAGACATCCCCTCCAGACATGCCCTCTTCCATGTCATTGTCTACACCCTATCCCCCCATTGACATATGAACTTCCACTTGCATGATGCATTGTTAACCACCCATGCTCCAATCATGCACCCCTTCCCATTCCATTTCTCCCCTTGTGCACACCTTCTTCTCTTCCTTTCACCATGTGTACACCAGCATACATATGCATATATATACTCTTATAATATCTCTCTACCTTATTTAATTCTCAACCCTCAACACTCTCCATTTTCTATCAAGAAAAAAACACCTCAATCACCTCTCTTTTTATTCTTCCTCCTTATGCTCTATTTAATGTCGAGGAAACCATTAACCATCCCACAAGGCACCATAAACCACCACCACTTCACTACAAAACTGACCACCACTACCACCACATCTTCTCTGACCATTGCTAACCCAATCCTTTCTTTCATCTAGTTATTTTTCTATTTTTCATTTAAGTGCATGACCATGCACTTCTGCATGCCCTAGTAGAGCCCTCTCACAGAAGTTAGGCGCACAACCATTCACCCTTGTATACCCCAGCTGTGCGTGGTCATGCATGATTCCACACACAACTATGAACACCTTATTCCTGCCTGTGCACTTTGAGCATGACCATGTGAATCTCGCACGCCTTGCCTATGCACATTCCCTAATCTTAAACCATGTATGCATTTCATGCCACACTCATGCCCTTCCTCTGGTATAGTAATTATCCTTTCTAATTACACCTATGCTCCACTCAAACACCACCTCAGCGCCACCATAAATTCCATCACACTTCCATGCAATCCGAGATTTCTACTTATTTTGGCTATTTCCATTTCCACCCTCTTTCACCTTAAAATTTTCCTTAATTCTTATTCTTAAGTTCTAATTATGAAATATCCTTGTTTTCGAGGTAATATTTCAATGATCTCAGAGGAGACGGTTTAAGATTTCATTATTAGAGCTCGGTGTCCTTTTTGGTAAGGATACATATCATAGTTAGGCTTATATGTATACTATGTGTTATATGTATATCTTGTTTGTAATGTTACATGGATAATATTGATTATGAAGATGTTATGTTATGATATCTTGAAAGAGAGAAAATTTTGAAAGTATATATTTGGGGTATAATATTGATATGTGTTATTTATGTATATACTATGGAGTTACACATCTCGTATGAATATCCGGAATTGATATGTACTGATATTGAGATTCATAAGGTCTTTAGGAAATGTGAGTGTCTTGAGGACATTATGGTCATTTGATGGTAATATAGGAAGTAATCATGGCCTGATTTGTTTTGATGGTGTTATCTAATATTTCATAAGTAATGTAAGTAAATGATGGATTGAATAAAATACAAGTTGCCTAATTTGATGTTTTGAGGTTTTGATAAACAAAGGGTATTTTGGTCCAAAAGGGTTAAAAAATGCCATTGTGGTGATTTTAAGAAGGGAAATATAACAAAATGTGCTAAAAATTATACTATGAATATTCTAGTAATTATGGTCCTATCACTTGTGGTTGGCTTGATAATTATATGGTTGTGTTTACGTGTTTATCAATTTTATGACATACATATTTATACGAGTCATGTAAGATGACCTTGTATAATCAACACTAAATAAGATACTAATTATTTAAAGTACGTGATTTAGGCCAAGATGTGTATATGAGTATGTTCTATTGAATGATAATAGTGGCTCGGGTGTTTTTTTACCTAAGAGTTGCATAAGTTTGTCCCTCCAAATTAGGAATAGCAGGGTCCTATACTCAACCTAAATGAGAATATAATTCAGAGATAAGTACTAATGGATAATACATTAATCATTTAAAATGGAAGATTAAGTGAGCCAGGAGCTAGGTCTTGTGTCCATTCCACCGGACGATAATACTAGCTCAGGTGTGTTATCCTTAAGTGGTGCCTTAGACCATTCAACTAGTTTAAAAATATTGGATCAGGTATTTTTTTCCTTTAGTGGTGTTAGGTCCATTCCACTAGATGATAATGGTGGCTCAGGGTATTGTCCTTGAGAGATGCTTTAAACCGTTCCACTAGTTTAAGAATAGTGGAATCCATAAACTCAACCTAAAATAAAATAATGGATCATGTTATATCTAATAATGAAGCTTGGATCAGAAATTACCTTGTATTATTTTATGTATCTTGCATATATTCCTATTTTTTTATACTCCCCTTACTTGACTGTATGACCACCTTACTTAGAACGTAGCATAGTGACCATCCTTTTTTTGGGGTGCTACTCATTCTCACAAGTAGACGACCCAAATGCATATGTACAGGTTGATGAGGATCCTCTGGATGATTTTATAGCTTATGATGCTTTTGTGGGGTGGAATAATTTTTTGTATTAGAATTTTTGGGCATAGATTCATGTTATCTGGATGGTAGTTTACTTAGATACTTTCTAAGGCTCTTAGATCGATGGTATTCCTTTATCTATATTTTGGATATTATAATCGGAGTTAATCTCTAACTTTTATTCACATTTATGACATTTCACTCATTTCCTATATATCATATTTTATATTCTAACTGTTTTGCCTTGTGATTGACATAATAATGGTTTGGTAAACCAGGTTTGTGTCAATCATAGTGGTAACATCCGACTATTTTAGTAATATGCTTCCGCTATAAAATAATTTTTCATATTAGTAAAATTGAAGGTGCTATAGTATATGTATATATATGGTATCAATGTGGCTATGGTGATTAATTCAATTATATAGCTATAGGATAGAAACTTTATATTATCCCACAAAGGAAAAATATAAAGGGTTTATATTTCACTTATATACAATTGATAAAAGTATATAAAAAAACAACTCACGTGATCAACTTGTCATGGCTATTAATTTGATTTACATGAAACTTTTATATGTTATTCAAGTAAAATATTTCACACTAAATATAATAAAAAACGAAAATAAAATGTACACAAAATATTTCCACATCCATGACACACTCATGAACGAATAAAAGATAAATCAAACTCTAAAAAGTTATAACTACATCTCTTGTTATTGATTAAGAAATAAAATAAATAATAACTAATTATGACTAATTAAAATAGTCCATAGGAGGCTTAGGAATATCATTCACATGTGCATGGCACATGTTTCATTAAATTTCTCATAATTTCCTCCATGTCCTTTTATGATCCATATTACCTCCTTATTTGACTCACAAGCATTATTTTGATGCAATTCTTCAACAAAGCCTCTTCTAGTGGGTTTGATGGATCCATTATATTGCTTCCCAAGTGTAGGGAAATGTGGATGATTCATAGGATATGCCCTTGTATCATTTCTAAAAGCTAAGATGCGGTGCATGACAAAAAAGTAATTTTAAAGCTTTTTTCATATTGGTATAAGATTATTAGGTTTAACTAGATGTACTATAAAAGGTACAAAATTTAGAACAACTGGTGAATCAAGTTGGTCACTAACTATATTTTATGTGTGTCTCCAGAAGTTTGAAGCTAGCCAAAAATGACTAAGAAATGATCAAACTAGTGAAAACCTAGGAATTGATCTAACATTAGACAAAATTGATGAAGAGCCTGTTAGGTTGATCTAACATTGGACAAAATTGGTGAAGAGCCTGTTAGGTTTACATATAGTTTAATAAAAAAAATTTGCAAATTTATATTTTTTAACCTAAAATATATCACTGATATAACACTAAAATAGTCAATTAGTGATGATATAAGTTAAATGACATGCCCGATTTTTAAAACTATAGACTTAATATTATTATGTTATAACTAGAATAATGGCGGAAGACAATCTAGATGATGTGAGATTCCTTTTTTTTCCCAATAATTGCGAGTCATATCAAATTTGAGGGGATAAATTTGAACAAGATTCAAATTATAGAATTCGTCTCTTTTTTCTTTGTTTCTTTCTAGTCTACATGTGTTTTGATTTCAAATTTTCTTTGTTTATTTCAAGTTTCCTCATTTATTTAATTTAAATTTCTTGAATATTTCTTCTTTCCATTTATGATCTCCCATTAATTTAGAATTTCATTATTGTTCGTGTACGCTATTTTATTTGTATTTTAAGAACTTTCATCTTCATATTTACTTAATTTGTGCATGAATCAAGTTTTCATATGGCTTGAGGCTTACTTTATTACAAGAAGAAACCACATTTAAAGTTAAGGATGATGGATTAGGTAACTATTTATAATGGGAAAAAATTATTAGTATTGTTAAGTATGGCTTTTATGATAAAAACAACTTTATTATTTTTCATAATTATGGTGTTATGATTATGGATCATTGTCTATTTTTGAATATAAAATATCAAAAAATAAGGAAGAATAACATTTTTAGAGGGAATTATTATTGCATATAGCATAAATTAAGTGTGAACCACTCAACTTACACTCATTGCAAGGCCTAAAAATAGATCATTTATACCGCTAAATCAATTATTAATTAAATGAAATCCATGTAAAATGTATTTAAATATAACAAGCAATAATATCAAAATAATATTCCATTATATAAGGATTATTAACTTAATACTTGCTTAAAATACAAGTATCTTTAATCAAATAAGAGAAAATGAAATTCAATCGCCTCCATCCTACATTCCTAGTCGCTTAAACCCCCATAAACACAAAAAGGTCTAATTCTTCATTCACCTGTGCTAACTCGCCTACTGCCCCATCAAGATCATCGTAAAGTTTGATTACAAAAAAAAAAGATTAGCTCAGAACTGGGTTGATTAGTTTATACTAACTAACACTCATGCACAGGACTATATAAAACATATAGTAATCAACATTCCTTTAAAATAAGGATTAATTTCCCAAATAATTATAACATGCAATATAAAGGGTGGTAAAGTAATCACACATGAGACAGTACATGTACTGATACTAGATTACTCCTCTATTGTAGGTGATCACCCCAACTCTAGTTTATTTTCATTCATGAGTAAGGAAAATAATATCACATCTTCATAAGGGTATTTTCTATATCATAAATTAGTGGAATATTAATCACAAGGGTCCACTGAACCTTAGATATCTCCAAAGGTCACAAAACTAATAATAATAGTACACCTTGGTCACTATTCTTAAGTGTAAACACACCCTAAGGGAGACTACTCTACCCCTAGAGGAGATTTGATGTCTTACCAACTCTTCATTAAGAAAACATATAACATCCTAAATTTTACAACTATAAGATTTCATTTTTAAACTTTGTTTTTTGAAAGTATAAAAACAAATACACAAGTATTATCACCACACTTATTATAAGTATGGTATCCACTTCTTTCATATACTAAGCACAAGGATAAAATGATTCAACTTAAACTAAAACAATTATATGACAAATAAATCCCAAGACAAATATATAATCATAAGTAATTTTTAAAGGTTAAACAACAACATAATATGTAACTAATCAAAATAAAGTAATGTGATCAAATATAAATATAAGAACATAAGAGACTAAGAATATCTAAATATAAAAATGCATGACATAGTGGGTCATTTAGATTTCCCTAACTCTTCACCCTAATCTAATAATTACTCACTCCTAATCATCACCATATACTTTCACAGAATTGTCTACAAAAGTATTAGAACAATACAACGACATATTGAGAAAATGACAACAAACATTGAGTCATAACAACCTCACATAACACAAGTATACATGGTATAAGCATGACACACATAAGATATATCATGCATATAATAACAAGAAGCATTTGATACTGCAAATCCCCACACATATTATAATAACACTCCATCATATATACAATAATGAAGAATAATATGTATAATTAAATAACTCCTAGACATCATATTCCTTTATGGTTAGACTTAAAATATATATTAACTACCAATGAGGGGTTGGTATCTAAATGAATGGATATGCCATTTGGATGTGTGTTTAGTAATGCTCCATTTGAGTATGTGTAGTACCCCATAAATTTAGGACGTTTGGTGTGTGGTAACTTGTGTGTTTGATCAAGATCTAAATGCGTTTAATTTTGATTTGTAGTTGTGTTTTGGTTTTAATTTTAAAGGGATTTGAAAGAGATTTGAATTTTAAAAAAGACTTAGTTTCTATCAAAACTAGTTGACTAGTTTGTCATACTAATTAATTGGTTCATATCTTCATCTATAGTGCTTATGTTGTCAGCCTCTTCATTAGGTTTTGAGTTTTATAGAAAGGCTTTTTGGTATGAATTCAAACGCATTTTGATACACTATGATAGGATAGTGAATTATTCTTATCAACATTTGAAGTCCTATGATTAGATATGCCTAACATATGATTTAGAGGTCACCTCAATTATGTTTGCTTTAAATATTTGAAGACAATATATTTATGGTGTTTAGTGCAAGTTTTACATTGACCATAGGAGCCTCATATATATTTTCACCCTAAGAGAGTTAATTTTGAGTCATCATAGATGGTTAGAGTTGGTCAATAATTATGACCCGGATTTAACAAACTATGAAGGTAAGACCATTGTGGTGGTATATGCTTTTAATCAAAAGGCATTACACTCCTTAGGTTCAATTATGTTATCATATCCTTTATGTCAAGAGATCTAGGAGATGAACATTGAGTTAATTATGTCCATTAATCTACAAGTGAGGATGAGTGCCCTCATTATCCCACCTTCCATATTTAATGAGATCTAAGCTAGTCAACTTGAGAGGATTTATTGTGATATTTTCAAGGATGGAGTTGTAGGATTTCAAATCCAAGATGACATTAATATCAAATATCAAAGCATGTGGTGTATGTCATAAGGTGTGAGGAGTTGAAGAGGAAGGTCTTGAGAAGGGTCATTATATAATTTATTATGTCTATCTTGGAGGGAATAAGTTGTATGAGCACCTAAAGCAATTATATTAGTAGCCTCATATGAAGTGAGAGGTTGTAGATATCATTACTAAATGCTTAACTGGTTATAAGGTCAGTATCAAATATAATACACCTTTAAGGCTGTTGCAGGTGCTTGAGGTCCCATAGATTATGTGGTCAGTCTTCTAGGGACTTGTAGGGGTTTTGATTCCATCCAAGCTATTATTAATCATTTTTCTATGTCAGAAAATACTTATTATGATTAATTCAACTTAGAGTATGGAGTAGATGGTCAATGCTTATCCAAAGCAGCATAATGAGGTTGCATGGTGTACCAAGATACATTATATCAAACCAGAATTTGAGGTTCATGTCATACTTCTAGTAGAAGGTATGGGCCACATTTAGGACATAATCAAATTTGAGTACCACTTTTCATCCACTTAGTGATGGTCAAATATAGAAGACCATTCAAAATATGGAGGGCATGCTCAAAGCATGTTTCTTGGATTTTAGAGGTAATCTGAAGGATTATTTGGATTTGATCAAGTTCACCTACAATAACATTCATCAAAAGAGTGCAAGGATGAAAATATTTGAGGACTATGTTGGAGGGATGTTAGTAAGGTAGTTGTGTTGGGACCAAACACGATTGAAGAGACTATGAAATAGATCAAGCTAAAATAGGATTGTATGAAGGCTATCCAAAATTTATAGAAGAGTTATGAAGATTTGAGGAGGAAGACTGATGGTTATAAGGTGGGTGACAAACTCCTTATGAGGGTCTCTTCCACCAAGAGAGTGATGACGTTTGGTAGGAAGGCCAAGCTTAATTTGAGATATATTAGTTATTATAAGATTTTAGAGTGAGTCGGTGATGTTGCTTATTGACTAACATTGCTTATGTATTTTTCATGTGTACAAAACATTTACCATACCTCCAAATAGGGAAAGTATATAACATATCATTCTCACATCATCCAATTAGATACTAGTGGGCTTAACAAGTCTTTGACATACAAGGAGAACTTGATAAGTGATGTGGTTTTTATCAAAGTAACGGAAGGTTGGATAAAAATTTGTATTAGAAGCTTTAACTCATGATCCAATGCAAAAGAAATGAAGTGAATTGGTGGATTATGGATGAAGAACTTGAAGATACAAGTTGAAGGTGTATTTATCATATTTGAAGAACTTCAAATGTGTCGAATTGAGATAGATTTTGAGGAAGGATTATCCCGGATTTTCCTTGCTCAATGTAGAACCAAAAGGGAGGATTAGACTTTAGCTCTCTTGCTCAAAGGTTGATTTAAATTCTCATTCAATAATCTTCCTACAAATCGCACGAAAGGGTATATATAGGAGAAGGAAGCTCGGTGGTGACTAGCTTAAACCAGCCAAGTTGTCTTCCTTAATTCAGCCCATTAATCATGGTTGAATTAAGCCCATATTAACCTTAATCCAAAGCATAATATCATTGGTTAAATGATACTAAGGATTAATATTACAAAGCTATACAATTGACTAAGATACATACATGAAATTATATCCATACCCTAACTTACATAAAATATACTTAGGGTTAGGGTTTACAACAAGTTTATACAAATAATGAATATCATCACTTTATCTCTTGTTGTAATGTATCATCTCATGTATGTCATAGCCTTGTATGCCTTAGAATACTTATACACATCAATGTGTATGAACATCATCTTCTTGCAAATATGTAACATACCTACAAGAATAACTTGAATGGTTTTTAATGTCAAGCATATTAGAATTATCAAGAATATTTAACATGATAGGATCCAACATTAAGAAAGCTAAATCATCTTCCTTACCTTGAGGATTAGAATGAATATGACAATCATTATGTTCAATGTATGCTCCTGCATCAATAAGCATTATGGATACAAAGATTTGGGATATGTATACGAAATATATTTCATTGGTCAAAGCTTTTTGGTCTTGGCATGGAGCTGAGGAGGCTAGTTGGGAGGTTAAGGAGGAGGTTTGTGCTAAGTATCCTGATTTATTCTAATATTAATGTTTATCTAATTTGTTCATTTTCTATAAGGAGGTAATAACCTCTTTTTCCTTTGTTGTTTTATCTATAATGTGTGCATAATGCATATTGTCAATTAAGGTTTTGAGTTTTCAGTTATCTTTGAGGGTCATGTCTGTTTTAAGGGTGCACTACTGCAATAACCCATAAATTTAGGTCATTTGATGATTTATGTTATTTTTATGTTTGATCATAATCTAAATGTTTTATTTATTCTTTGGAGTTATATTTTGTTTTTGATTTTAAAGGGATTTAAAGGAGGATATGTTTTTAAGAAATACTTGGATGTTGTCAAAACTAATTAAGTGATTTGCTATACTAGTTATGATTGTTCATATTTGGATATCTGTATCAACTAGATCGAATATCCACTTTACATTCCTTAGAATAAATATCCAAATTCAAGGGTATCTAAAAAATGTGGATTATATGTGTCTTATGTCTGTATGAAAATATTATTTTAACAATTTTATTAACTTTTGTAGTGATTTTTTTAAAAAAAAGATTGTATATCAATTAATATTTATATCTGTATTGAAATGGGTGTCTTATTTTAACTAGAAACAATATTAAAATATTATTTATGTTTAAATTACAAAATTAAATAAAAATAAAAAAACTTAGCACTAAAAAATATAATAATATGATATACAGTTGAAATAATTAATAAAATACCTAATATTTTCTCAAATCTGATAATTAGATCAAAAAATAGATATCTTTTTTTTAAAATGGATCAGATATCCAAAAATTCAAATTAGATTTTTTGGATTCCAAATTTAATGTAAAACCCTAATATCAATTGACTAATTCATCCACTCTGTGTTGCTTTAGGTTTGAAAGAACCATCTAACTAGTTTTCATAGACTAATCCGTTGGTGAAACCAATCGATTGGTTATGTCAAACCAATTGACATATTCAACTTACTAGAATATTTTCATGCTCAATTTAATTTGAATATTTTTCCAATGATTTTTCACCTTACAATTGAGATTTAAGATGTTTCTAAATTATTTTTGAGATTTTTTGTGACCATTAATTCAAATGTTTTTCAACCTATAATGGAGTTATGAGGAAAAAATTCAAAAATTGCTTTGGATGCCTTTATCATTACAGGGAAAAAATTATCAAATGTGAACACCTAGGACCTGATCTAACAAGTAATCAAAACATATCAAGGTATATTTTATAGAACAATAAGAGCACAAAAATAATTGGGTAAACAACGATGATCTTTATTACATACAATACTAATGATCTTAGTAAAAAATTATCTTAGAACCACAAGAAAATGATATAAAGGATAGGGTTTGGACAAGCTCAACAGTGTATCGTGCATCACTAGGGTCTCATACATAATCTATTTATAGAAGTAGATAACCAACATAAATGAATGGTAGAAAATAGATAAAAAATAGATCGTGTTAATAAACATAGGTGCCTCATGTTTTTTTTTCAAAATTCTTGACTTTTACAAAAATAACGCAAGAACAATTAGACTAAGAAAACAAGTGTCACACAGGCCCCCTATGTTTTAATCCTTAGCCACCATTTGGCTCCAAACTTGTCCAAACATCTGTAAACAACAATCCATGCTAAACTACACACAAAAATATAAGTCATGATCCCATAATTGCCTCTGTCGTCTTCTTTCTCCTTCCTTCTCCCTATTGAGATTTCTAAAATGGATGATTTGTATCCTAGGAAATCTCCTCCCACTAAAGAATATGTATCTTTCCCTTTGCGTGTTCGTACCTCTCTAGTTTGTAGTACCCTAAAACTCATCACCCATCATCATTTCAACCTATGATGTAAGTTTAACTATTTTACCTCTAAAAATACTCCATATTGGTCTAAATTATAGCTAAGAACTAGGGTTTCATATTATATAATCACCTACCCTTCATTCTCAACCAAAATTCTACCTAAAAATATAGATGCACCCTCTTTTGTCTCTACTTTTCCTCCACCACCTAGTTCTTTTATTTGTCCCTCTTTTATTGCCTTCATCTATCCTCTCCCATCTTCTATTCTTTTTTTCCTTCTGTTTCTCTTCTAACTCTTCCTCTAGGTCCCTCTTGTTATGCTCTCAAATAAAAGAGGGAAAATTTTATTAAATATTGGGGATTTGAGTTTCCATGTTGGTTTTCCACAAATTTGGTGGAGGTTGACTATTCTTGATCCATTTTTTCCCTTTTAACTTCTTATTTTTGCCTCAGTTTTTGTGAAGTTTTAAAGGAAGTTTACAAAGTTTTAATCTTATCTTTATAAGTGTTCAAGAGTTTGAAGTTCCAAAATAAGGGTTATTTATCTCCTTTATGGTAATTGTTAGCTTGAGTGAAGGTAATTCATTTTTACCTTTATATATAAAGTGAATGATCATGTGGGTTTGTGTAGGCCCTAAGATTCAAAGTTATATGTAATCATAGGTAAAAAGGTATGATATTAGGGTTTAATCATGATAATCCATGAATATTATTTGTTATAAGCCTTATTTGATATATGGTTGATGTTTGATATAAATTAGAAAAGCATGAAGAACTTGATTGTATATGAACATTCATTTTAGGGGGGGCATTGACTAGTCTAGATTCTAGTGGTTTTAATCTCTACTTACACCCATCAACTAATTTAACCAAACTAATTAACTAGTTCCTAGAACAGTTGATCGCTTAGTTCAACCAATTGTCTGGTTCATGGTTGTTGTGGGGGTTTAGCGTGCCTAAGCCAATATAGTGGTCCATGCAATTGATCAACTAGTCATTGTGACTGATTGAAGGGTCCTTAAAACCAATTGATTGGTCTTGGACTGGATGATTTTTCATTTGTTTATTCTTCATATATAATGTCTTGATTTTCTATATGTATTGATGGTGACTTTAAATGGTAATAGCTATGACTTAATCTAGAATAACCAAATCTAAATGGAGGGCCAAATTTGTTGGAAGGTTTTACCATAGCTTTGGCTTTAGTCTTAGGATTTTACATAGACTTTAACTTTCAAATATAAGAAAGAATAATTGGAAATAAGTGATGGATTGTATATCTAGGGTTGTTATTAAAAATTCTAATTTCCCTTATTAGTATAAAATGGTTGTGTAATGCTTAATCCCCTAATTACCATTGATGGAAATTATGGACAATGTATGATCATTACATGGAGATATTTGGATTGATATGGTACGTGAGCCTTGGTGTGGCTTACAATTTTAATAAAATAAGATATTATTTTCAAATCTTGAAGTGTCTAACCAAGAAATGGCTTTATATTATAGTGTGCCTTTATGCAAGGTAGCACATGTTGATTCTGGTAACTCTCCTAATCTATTTAAACCACTAGTGTATTAATGGGGAGTTAACACTTAAAGTATAGGATACCTATCAATGCAATTTGATGGTTTCTACCTTGGTTTATGACCTATAATTGTGGATGTTTATATTTACTTCCATAAGGTTGCTATGATAACCACTTGCATTGGTATGCTATCATAGTTGAGATCCATGATGAATAACATAAATGCCTGCTCAATATTCTTAAATGATTATAAGATATGTAGTCACCATCTCATTAATATAATAGTTTAAATAAACCCTAATGATACCTTAAGTGATATTGTATTCCTTATATGTTGTTCATCATGCCTTATATCATGAATCAAGTTAATGATGATTTCCTTGACACATGGAATGTATTTCCACCCATAATCCCATGTTCATGATTAATCATATAATTATTGATATTCATATTTATTCTTGAATATGATATGTTATGTACATAGTATGTAATCCAGGTATGTGATATATGATCATAAATTTATATTAGTTTCCATGTTTGGGTAACTTAGCTTAATTAGTACGTAGCACATTAACATAACATTTCCTTTTGTCACCTACTCATTCAAATGAGTAAGGGACATTATACAAGTTAGTGAGAATAACTAATAGACAATCATTTCCTTTGTTAGGATCGGGGCACTTGAGAGAATATATTTTGGAGTCTTCTTCTCTTTTGATGGTCCTTTGGTAACCAAGATACTTTTTTTGTAGTTGTATTTCTTTTAGTTATTCATTTCCTATGTATTTTGTACTCATTTGGGGGTTTGATATATCATTGATTTGTAAACTTTAGATTTTTCTATATCTGATGCTAATGGTCTTAGGTGCTCTAATTTTATTTCGTGTTGAGGTTTGGATACTTAGCCTTGAAAAGAGAATGAGATGGATGTTGGAACATATATCTTATTCTAGATATGGTAGTAACACCCTATTTTCATATAATGCTTTCAGATTTTGCTTCTGCAAACACATTATCAATACAACAAAATTTGATAGTAAAAAAGGGGGTGTTATAGAATATAAATCGCCTATTTATATAATTTTTCTTCTCCTAAAATATTTAACATCATGTATGAGAAGTATCAGGAAGAAGAAAAGCAATGTTAGACTGGAAAAGTGGGGCTTATACAGTGGTTAATAGGTCAAGACAACTGTGTTATAAGAAACATGTTGAAGCTTTGGTTGCTGCTTATGTGGCCACTATTTAGCATGAGATAAATTTACGTATAATTGCCAGCATGAAGTGATTGTAATTTTATACCCTATTGTTGTCACTATTTCTAAGAGAATTGGCTACCCCTATTTTAGTGTTAACTATGATAGATGGCTTGGTGTCTTAAATATAATTTTGTAGCCATGGGGTTGGATGTAATGTTTATTTTGAATTAATGAACTTCTTCTTACTTATCAAGGGAAAATAACAACCACATTAAGATCAAACCTAGTTATTAAAATCTTTTTAAATGTGTTCAAACAAGCTGTCTTACTTATATAAAATTTAGTTGGAGACATATCGTAGCCCTTAGCACAAAGCCACATAACCAATACAATTAATAAGTGTATAACAGTCTTATATAAATTACTCTTAATATTGTATATTAATCCTGTTGTTTTAATGTTTTTTAGGTGAAATTTCACTTATTAGTTCTAATAAACACCTTCTAGACCTTGATATGCATGTTGGAGCCACTTTAACCATGGATCAAGAGTAATTTTAAGTGTTTGAGGAAGTCAAGTCATATAAAAAATAGAAAGAATTGATTCCCAAATACATGTTAACAATGTGCAAAGAATTGTGTTGAAACTGATGCAGGTGCATCTAGTGATTCTCAAAATAATGAAGAATTCGCATTTCTAATAATGGAGCTGATCATCTTAAATGTTCTTGATAATATTTCTATCTTTAATATTGAAAATACTTCAAGATGTTCTTACAGGTATGTTACATATTTGCAAGGTGAAGAAGTCAGCATAAAAGAAGATACTTAAAGTGTACAATGCATTCAAAGCATGTAAAGCTATGGCATACATGGGATGACAATACAACAAGATATATTTGGTGATCTCATTAGTTATATTAGACTCTTTGTAAACCCTAAGATATATTTTATGTAAGCTAGGGTTTTGTTGTAATTTCATATATGTACCGTAGTTGATTATAATGCTTTGTAATGTTTGTCATTAATAGGATTTAAATGATGATATTATGACTAGGGTTAGGTACTATATAAGCTTAATTCAAGTTGGTTAAAGCTATATTGAATTAAGGAGAGAACCGGCTAGTTTTATACACTTAAGTCTGCTACCTCTCCTATATAAGCCCTATGTCATTGTACACGCCTATGTTAGAAGATCATTTGAATAAAAATCACAAGTTAAACACTTGAGTTTCTCTCTTTTGGAGATCATATTCTAGATAGGAAGTGCCCAGGGTAATTTTCCTTTTTAGAACCTTTGAATGTTTACTGAAACATTCAAAGTTATCATATCATTTAAAGTCCTAGATTGAATATCCTTCATTATCCTTCATTTTTTGCTTAATCACCTTTAAGCTAAGCCTTGTTTTCTTCATAAACTTCAACCTTACTGGAAGCTAAACCAAAGAAACTAACGATCAACGCTTTCCTCCCTTTTATCCACACCATTTTTGGTATCAAAGCTCTTGAAGTTCTTTTGGTTTCAACCATTCAGCGTGTCTTCAATGTTTTTGCGGTTGCATGCAAGAATTCCATTCATCCAAGTTAGTATATCTTCAACCATTTCTTGAATCTTCAACTTGAGTCTTGGTTGAAGATCTTTCTTGTGCCAATCTTGCTTGAAGATCTTCCTGCCTTCAACTGAAGAAGATCTTCCTTCTTTAACGTCTCTCTTCATTCCATTTCTCCCTTCGACTCTTCCAGCATTTCCTCCCATTTTTCCCTTTGACTCTTCCAGAATTTCTCCTCCCATTTTTCCCTTTTGACACTTCCAGCATTTCTTCTTCCATTTCTCCCTACGTATCTTCAATCTAGATACATTCACCCTCATCAATTTCCATTTGGTTAAAATAATACCTACAACATTCGAACCTTATCATTCATCTTCCACCCTTTCAAAGCATACTCTCCTTTTCTCTTCTTCCCATCTTCGAGTTTTTTTTATATAGCATCTTCAACTTAAAGATACTAAACCATTCGACATCCTCTCTTTTTATTTTACTTGACTTTACTTAGTTCCTCCAAGAAACCCTCCTCACCTGCCCAAGAATTATCTAAACCCATTCGACCACCTCTCTTTAACCTTTGCGTCATCACACCATTAAAGAAGCCATCAAGAATTGCTTAGACCTTTGCAAGAACTGTCCAACATCTCTTGGCTGCAAGAAAACCTATCAAGAACACCTTGGATGTTGTTCTTTATTGAAGATTGAGCGTTGTTTTGTCAACTTCACCATCTCTAGTGAATATGTAAGGGCGTTGGTAGAATCTATCAAGAGTCTTACCACCCTAATGGACGCCCAACTTAAAACTCATGCAGATTTACAACAACAACTGCAAAGTGTAGAAGTTAAGTTAGCCTACCAATACAAGCTTCAACCATGGAAAAATCAAATGGAAGCCACGTAAGACAGTGTAGAGGGGATGATGAGGCGTGTTGTCCAAGCTAAAGGAGGACATGTGCATGCAAAAATGAACTATGTTGATGATGGAGAAGAAGAAATGGGTTCTCATGGCTCAGCAACCATAGGAAATCACATCAAATTCAAGTAAGACATACACATAATGAGGATCAAGGTATCAAACTAGATCTCCCTGATTTTTATAGTGAATTGAATGTGGAATTATTCTTTGAATGGTTACATAAGATTGATTCTATTTTCGAATTTGAAGAGTATGATGATGAAAGAAAATGTAAGCTTTCTACTCTTAAGTTTAAAATATTTGCTAGGATTTGGTATGATAACTTGAAAAAGACAAGAGAAAGGCAAGAGAAATAAAAAATTAAGTCATGGGAAAAACTTAAAAAGCACCTAAGAAGAAAATTTGTGTCTAGGGAGTATGAACAAGATATGTATATAAATATGACAACCCTAAGGCAAGGATTGCTTAGTATAGAAGAGTACACTAGGGAATTTGAAAAACTAGCACTTATATGTGATGTACAAGAAAGAAAGGAACAAAAATGTGCTAGATACTTAGGTGGACTAAACAATTTAATACGTGACAAAGTTGATATGTTTCCATATGATTCTCTTGATAACTTGATTAAGTTGGCATTGAAATTTGAAAAACAAACAAAATCGACCAAGGCCTATGTTAAATCTAATGCTTCAACTTCATCTAAACCATATTCGAATACATTCATGCCTAAATCTACATCCTCTTATGATAAAAAAATTAACCAAGATGAAAAAGGTAAAAACAAGATGGTTGAGATATCTAATAAACAATGTTTTAAATGTAAAGGATATGTACACTTTGCTAGAGAATATCCTAACCAACGAGCTTTGACCTTAAGTGAAATAGAGGATATAGAACCATGTAGTGAAGATGATGACCTAGAAATCGAATCTCCTAATGAAATTTTAACCATGGGTAAGGAAGAAGGAGACCCATGTTTTGTGCTTCAAAGAGTGTTACAAATCCAACCTAATGTGACGCCTACACAAAGAGAGAAATTTTTTAAAACTAAATGTAAAATAGGTGATACGGTTTGTAGACTCATTATTGATAGTGGTTCATGTACAAATGTTGCTAGTGAAGCAATGGTCAAAAATATTGGTTTAGAGACTACTAATCATCCTAAACCTTATTCTTTACAATGGTTAAACAAAGATAAAGGAGCTAAGGTAAACAAAAGAACCCTAATATCATTTTACATTAGAGACTACCATGATGAAGTTTTGTGTGATGTATTGCCTATGGATGCGTGTGGTTTACTTTTAGGAAGTCCGTGGCAATATAATAGAAAAGAAAATCATGATGGAGTGACTAATGAATATTTTGTGAAAAAAATGAAAACACTTGCATAGATTAATACCTTCTTTATGTGATAGTATGCCTTTTAGTGATGATGAAAAGAGATTATTTCTACATGAAAAGGCTATGGAAAAATGCATAGAAGAAGAGGGAATTTGTTATGCCTTAGTTGCTAAAGACTTTAAACTTGGGGAGAAACAACATAATAATCCTAATCTAAATAAGCTGCTTGATGAGTATCATGATGTATTTCCTGAAGACTTACCTCCTAGATTACCACCTAAAAGAGGTATAGAACATGCTATAGATCTTATTTCTGGAATGCCTCTTCCAAATAAACATGCTTATAGATGTAACTCAGAAGAAGCTAAGGAATTACAAAAACAAATACAAGAGCTTATGGATAAAGGATTTGTGAGAGAAAGTATTAGCCCTTGTAGTGTACCTGCCCTACTAGTTCCTAAGAAAGATGGTACTTGACGTATGTGCATAGATTCTAGAGCAGTAAATAATATTACTATCAAATATCGTTTTCCTATGCCTAGGTTAGATGATATGCTAGATGAAATTTGTGGTGCACAAGTATTTTCCAAAATGGATTTAAGAAGTGGTTACCATCAAATGAGGATTAGGGATGGAGATGAGTGGAAAAATGCTTTCAAAACTAAATATGGTCTCTATGAATGGATGGTTATGCCTTTTGGGCTATATAATGAACCTAGTTCATTCATGAGACTTATGGATGAAGTTCTCTGCCCTTTCCTTGGTGACTTTATTGTTATCTATTTGGATGATATACTTGTGTATAGTAAAAATGGATATGACCACCTAGTGCATTTGAGAAAATTATTAGATAAACTAAGGGAAGCTAAAATTTATGGAAAACTTTCATGCTTCCAAGTATAGTTTTCCTAGGCTATATTTTTAGTGGCAAGGGAATTAAAGTGGATCCTAATAAGATTAAAGCTATAAAAGAGTGGCGTATCCCTAAAGATGTACCTGATGTGAGAAGTTTCCATGGGTTAGCTAGTTTTTATAGAAGATTCATTAAGGATTTTTCTACTATAGTTGCACCTCTTACACAACTCATGAAAAAAGGTGAATTTAATTGGGGACAAGAAGCTACTCAAGCATTTGAAACCCTCAAAATTATACTTTTTAATGCTCCTATCCTATCTTTACCCAACTTTGACCAACTTTTTGAAGTGGCTTATGATGCTAGCGGGGTTGGGATAGGGGGTGTCCTCTCACAAGAAAAGAAACCTATAGAATTCTTTTCTGAAAAGTTGAATGGAGCCTAACTTAACTATTCGACTTATGACAAGGAATTCTTTGCCATTATACGGAGCTTAGAGACATGGAGTCATTATTTGAGGCCCAAACCCTTTGTGTTACACTTGGATCATGAGAGTTTGAAATACTTACATGGTCAAAAGAAAGTTAATCTGAGACATGCAAAGTGGGTGAGATTCTTACAATCCTTTGTGTTCTCTTTCAAACATTTAGATGGAAAGGAAAATGTAGTAGCTAATGCTCTTTCTCGTAGATCTACATTACTTGTCATGATGGATGCTAAAATATTAGGTTTTGAGATGTTAAAAGAATTGTATCCTAAAGATGAAGATTTTATGGATATATTCGATGCATGTAAAGAAAGTGGATACCATGGTAATTATATCATACAAAATAAATTTTTGTTTAGAATAAATAAACTTTGTATCCCTAGATCTAGTATTCGAGATTTATTAATAAAAGAGGTACATGAAGGTAGCATTGTGGGACATTTTGGAATACATAAAACTATGAAATTATTACAAGAAAATTTCTACTGGTTGCGTATGATTAGAAATGTATGAGCTATGATAAGTAGATGTTCTACGTGTCAAAAATGTAAAAGTTACTTTCATAAGGCTTATACACACCTTTACCCATTCCTGATAAATCGTGGGAAGGAGTTAGCATGGACTTTATCCTAGGGTTACCAAGAACACAACGTGGTAAAGATTATATTTTGGTGGTGGTAGATAGATTTTAAAAAATGGTTCATGTTATTCCATGTAATAAAACTGACGATGCCACGCATGTTGCTAGTTTGTATTTTCGAGAAATTGTTAAACTTCATGATGTGCCTAAATGTATTGTATCAGATAGGGATGTCAAGTTTATGAGTTATTTTTGGAAAACTTTGTGGCATATGCTTGGTACTAAATTTTTATTTAGCACTTCACATCATCCACAAATTGACGGTCAAACAGAGGTAACTAATCGAACCCTTAGTACATTATTAAGAGGTTTGGTTAATAAAAGTACTAAAGATTGGGATATTAAGTTAGCTCATGTAGATTTTGCTTACAATCGAAGTACATCAAGTACTACTCAAGCTAGTCCATTTGAAGTGGTTTATGGAGTGAATCCACACATGCCGATCAATATGGTTCCTTTAAAGAAAGGAGAATTACAAAATTATGAAGCCAAGGATAGAGTCAAATTCTTTCAACAACTTCATCCGAAAATAAAGATCAATATTGAGAAAGCTAATGCTAGGTATAAAGCTCAAGCAAATAAATATAAAACCCAACAGGTATTTTCTCATAGTGATTTAGTTTGGTTACATTTACGTAAATAATGATTTCCTAATTTACGTAAAAATAAACTAATGGCAAGAGCTGATGGACCTTTTAAAATACTAAGAAAATTTAGGGATAATGCTTATGAACTTGAACTTCCAGATCATAATGGAGGAATTTCAAGACCATTTAATATTGGTTATTTGTCTCCTTATTATAATGATGATAATTTGAGGACAAATTCTTCTCAACTTGGGGAGAATGATGCAGGTGCATCTAGTGCATCTAATGATTCTCAAAATAATGAAGAATTAGCATTTCTAATAATGGAGCCAATCATCTTAAATGTTCTTGATAATATTTATATCCTTGCTATTGAAAATACTTCAAGATGTTCTTGTAGGTATGTTACATATTTGCAAGGTGAAGTCAACATACAAGAAGATACTTAAAGTGTACAACGCATTCAAAGCATGCAAAGCTATGGCATACATGGGATGACAATACAAAAAAATATAGTTGGTAATCTCATTAGTTATATTAGACTTGTTGTAAACCCTAAGATATATTTTATGTAAGCTGGGGTTTTGTTATACTTTTATGTATGTACCATAGTTGATTGTAATGCTTTGTAATGTTTGTCATTAATATCATTTAAATGATGATATTATGAATAGGTTTAGGTATTATATAAGCTTAATTCAAGTTGGTTAAAGCTATCTTGAATTAAGTAGAGAACCGGTTAGTTTTATACACTTAAGTTGCCTACCTCTCCTATATAAGCCCTATGTCATTGTACACACTTATGTTAGAAGATCATTTGAATAAAAATCACAAGTTAAAAACTTGAGTTTCTCTCTTTTGGAGATCATATTCTAGATAGGAAGTGCCCGAGGTAATTTTCCTCTTTAGAACCTTTGAATGTTTACCGAAACATTCAAAGTTATCATATCATTTGAAGTCCTAGATTGAATATCCTTCATTCGTTGCTTAATCACCTTTAAGCCAAGCCTTGTTTTCTTCATAAACTTCAACCTTGCTGGAAGCTAAACCAAAGAAACTAATGATCAACGCTTCCCTCCCTTTGATCCACACCAGAAACCGACAAAAGATACAAGTGGCTAGTACTTCTTACAAGCTATATTTGCTATTGAACTTGTGAAATGGATAAATTGAAAGATGTAATTAATATAGTTTCTATTCTATTTTTCCTAATTCATCTACACTTTTTTATTGGGAGAAAAGTGGTTGGGAAAAAATGCTCATTATCTTTTGTATTCTCCTTCTCTATGCATCACATAATAGCACATTTTAAGAGAAGAAATTGAAGATTCAAGCAAAGACTATTCAAATTCAAGCCAAATTTAATTATGACTTTGTTTGGATGAAGAACTTTGCAAATAATGGAATTTTAAAAATTATCAAATTTCAAAAGTAATTCTTTTAAATTTTCATAAGCATGGATCTATTATATGAATAGAGAATATTTAAATTTTCTTATTTGGATATTTTTATAAGTGGAATTTAGATACACTATTTATAATACTTTTCTTATTTTTACTAATAATACTATGTAAGCATACCATAAATCCATTTTGGGATTTTATTCTTTGGAAAAACAAGGATTTTAAAACTTCTAAGAAGTATCTATATTCTATTTTAGGGTACTCAAACAAAATATTTAGGTTATAGAAGTTTATAAATCATTTTCTAAAATGAAATTATTTCTAGAAATCCTTCATCTAAATTAAGCCTATGATAATTATGAAGATCTATGGAGACAAGAGTTTTCTCTTTCCTATTTTTTAATCTTCGGTAACTTGATTATAATACACTTGATTGGATTTCTTTATCTTTTAAATTGAGTACAAATTTCTAAGTTCTCTAATTATGGGTTTAGGAATACCCCAATAATAAATTTTTAATGCCTAATTTATTTTGATTCAACGTCTATCATGTTTCATGCTTATGAATATGTAATCATAATATTTATATGATTGAAATTATTGAGTGAAGTATAAGAAGGACAAATTTAATAATTAATATCTAAACTTGAACACAATATCTAAATTGTAAAAATAGATTTATTCTTTTGAGTATTAATTGATTTATCAAAGCTAGTAAATGGTTAAATTGATGTAATATCCATAAAATTAGGGAAATTGTTAATTTAAGCTTATCATTATACTTTTAATTAAGATAATAATTAACATAAAATACATGACCATCAAAACTTGCCATACACCATAAGGAAAAATCATTTGACATTGGTGTACTTCTTTTTGAGGATAATAATTACCATAGGATAAATATCCTTTGAAATTTATCATTCAAAATAAGGATTAATATATGTTAATTGATTGAGTTGGCATTCAGAAGGAAGCATGCTTACATGCTCAAATCAAGAATAACATTGATATTTTTTTAACACAACAAAAATTAAAGTAGGATAGCACATGGATAAAGAGGTGTGCATTGGTGGCTTAAGTTGTTGTTATTACTTCGGTTTTGAGTTGGAATGATAATTTTTTTGTCCAAAACAAGTCTTAAATCAACTTAGGCTTATTATAACTAAGAGTTATAAAGCCAAAATGATACTAAACAATTTTGGCTAATCCTTAGCATGCTTAAATATAACTTTTTTTAGTAGAAGGCCTAGTTAAATAAAACCAATAATTTAATTTTCATTAATATCAAATACAAATTCATCCAAAATTTCCATTATTACATCCATATGTTACACTATCTACTTATCTAGACTAGATAACTTTACTACAAAGTGAGCCATGTGATCTACCTCCCTTCAAGTATAACTCTAGTTTATGTCTCCAACCTAGGGTGCCATATCTCCAATGTCCTATAGTATGAAGTCTAATATTAAACAAATTATGGCTCCTTATTATAGCTTGAATATCACAACACTACTATATGACTCTACCTCCACTCTTATCCATCCATTATCCATAGTCTCCTTCACCCTCGCCTTGTTAGACTATGCCTCAACTTCTTCATTGATCCACCTAGAATTGAAAGTGTTAAAGCTTTCTAAGATAATAATACTCATTATATCTTGGTGGATGAAGCATATTTACCATGTATTATCATTCCTCTTACTCTCATTAATGTTCATTTTTATTTTCTTAGCTTTAGTTGTCTCCATCTATAGTATATTTACTCCTAGTGTCTTGGCTTATTATTTTACTAGTTGGTAGTTGTCAATTGTTGAATATAAAAAAAAATACTCACCTTGACATAATATGCCCATTAAATACATAGTCATTTCTCTACCGCCATATTGTCCAAGCATAATTTAACTTCCAAGCCACCACTTCACCTTCTCCTTTACTTAGAATGTCCATTGAATCTCATTTGTGGACATATGTTTGGTGCATTAGTGATTTGAAAAGGCACTACCTCCATATCTATTTAGCCTCCAAACACTCCTTTATACCATGTATTGTTTCCTCAACCACCCCAAAGAAGGCATGCCTTACATATCCTTATCACTAAGCTTTATCTTGGTTGGGAAAATCTCACTAAAACAACCTAAAGCAAATGATTTAACCCAAGGGAATACACCCACCTTCCTTACCCTATGCTAAACTACAATCAACTCTTTTTACAACCCATCACCTCTTTTACTCACACTACATTACCCTTCTAGTATAGTAATCTAACCTATCCCCTCTTGGTTGATGCTTCTATTATGGGTAATGCCTTTGTATTTTCATTTCATCACTTAACCAATTTTAATTTCCCTAATTTGCTCCATCATCTCTTCTTAGGTGTCCTTGTGTTTTGCATTGTTCTTATTACAACTGAGCCCCTTCCTCTTCTCTCCTCCTTTATTTATCTTCCTTTTTTACTTCTAAGTTATGAATTTTAACTCATTAGTGGTTTAGTTTAAGTAATAATGGACTCAAGTTTAAAGATTTGTGATTTTTTGTTAATCCTTGTTCAAGCCATATCTTCTTAAGATAAGGATTTTCATTCTTCCTCTATTAAATTTATTTTTCTTCTCTTATCATGTACTTTGTTATTTTTAGTTACTAATCTTATCATTTTTATTTAGTTGATCAAGTTCTAGGTGAATGAATTAAAGTTGCTATGGATTGTCTTTCCTTAGAAATTGGTACTAGATTGGTAACATTTTCTACTTCTCTATATTAGAAAATATTTAATGTATGTTGTATTTTATTTTCCTATCATGATAGTATGATATTTTCATGTAATTTATGATCTATTCCATGAGAGATATTATTCATGTTATTATATGTGAATTTATGAGTTATGTGATAAAATTGGGAAATTCCATGATAGTTTATGCTAGGATTTTTAAAATTTTGTAGCATGATAAGTATGGCTTGACTTATTTTTAGTAACCATGTTTTTAGGTATATTATCACTTGTTAAAGTATAATTGTGGATATAATGAAATTGAGTTGAGTTTTGGACTTTTGTCCCGTGGGAGGCATTCACCGTTTGGTTAGGTTTTTGATTGTTTTAATTTATGTAAATTAGACCTTAATGTGTCTAATAGTGTGTGGAAGTTTATGTGTAAATTAGATTATGTTAACTTTTGGGTAAATTTGGAGGACAATCAATCATATAGGTATTTTATCATTTTAGTAATGTAACACCCCCATTTTCAAAATAAAAAACTCACTGACAATGAAGTATGGAAGCTAAATACAATGAGGGTATTACCGTCATATCTATAATGAATAGACACCATAGTCCTACTCACACTAGATGTTAAGGCTAAATATAATGAGAAAACACACCAAAATTATTTATTAACTCAAAATAATAAGGAATATCAATGTTTGACAAATTAATAGGAATTAAACTAACCGCACCAATCGAAAACCAAATTATTAACTACAACCTAAATGAGGTAAATGTTCTAGTAAATATGATAGCTGAAACTCTAAAAAACCACCACCTTTCTCATTCTCTCATACCATACATGCCATGAACACCTTGATTAGGTTCATAATCTACCTGCACTATGTCATCTGATCACCATATACATCATGAATTATTGCAACCCTATTTAAAATGTAAAACAATTTATCTAGAGGAACAACTAAGTAACACTAAGTATAAATGGATAATATTTTATGTTTATATTTATACAAACACGTAAATAATAGATATAAAACCAAATCATATGAGGAAAACTCATAAGGGAATTTTTACGGTTATTAATATTTATTTAAATGGTCACTACATTCAATTATTTAAGTAGGTAACCAACCAGGGGGTCACCTTACAAATTAAAGTCAAAAGACCTACCATCAACCATGAAAATATTAGAAATCACAATCGGGTCATCTTAGAGGATATAATATAAAATAGATAACAAAAGTTTGAAGACCTACCACCCTAGTCACTATGTCCTTAAGTCTACAAACGTGTTAACTCCATAGGTAAGGAAAGCCGATATGCCACTTCCCTAATCATCTCCAAAATCTCATACAAACCAATAAATCTTAGGTTCAATTTACTCTTACTGCCAAACCTCATCAAACCCTTGGTAGGGGAAACCTATAAATAGACCTTTTCATCTTCTTAAAACTCTTTTAATCTCCACTTTTAATTCGCATAACTATTTTCCCTATCGTGAGCAACTTTCATCTTCTCTTGGATCTCTCTCACCTGTTGCATCGAACCTCTATTAGTTGTGGTCCTAACACCACAACCTCACTTCCTCCTATAGAGATCCACAAATGGAGCCATTCTAATGCTAGAATGATAGTTATTATTGTAAGATAACTCAATTAAATCCAGCTTGTCCTTCCAATTTCATAGGAACTCCGGTACAAATGCTCTTAACATATCCTCTAATGTATATATGGTCCTCTCTATCTGACAAACAGTAGTTGGATGAAACATCATGCTCATTTTTAACTTCGTGCCAATTGCCTCTTACAACTTTCCTAAAAAATGGTATAGGAATTGTGAATCCCTATCCGACAATATTCCAGGGAAATTTGTGCAGCTTCACCACATATTTTACATAAGCTCTAGTTAACTAATCCATAGACCATGTCAACTTCATTAGAATAAGTATTTCTGAATTATTTACTCTATATATGATAACCCAAGTCATATCCATACCTTTAATAGTATTAGGAATACCCACAATGAAGTCCATGGATATGGAATACCATTTCCAAGATGGTATCTCTAATGGTTTTGTCAATCCTGATGGCCTTTTAAGCTAAATCTTAACATTTTGGCAAATCAAGCACTTGGTCAAAAATTTAGCTATCTCCCACATCATCCTTGGATACTAAAACATCTTCTTTATATCCTTGTAACCTAGGCGCAAATAATATAGAGTATAGAGCCCCTTTTTTATAATCCTCTTTTTCATGTCCCCACAACTCTGAAGAATACATCATCTCTCTTTAAATCTGATGATTCCATCTTCATGAATTTTGAAAACCTTAACTATACCTTTTTGCATCTTGTGTCAAATTATCTATAAATTCACATATTATGGTTAGTTTAATCTAATCTCATCAAAAATGGTGGAAGTGATAGCTAGAGCACTCAATCTTGTCTTTAGACTCCCACTAATGATGAGTTCAATCCCCATCTCTCGTCGCTCCTCATACAGGCTATCGGTTATTACTAAGGAGAGTAATCCCCAGACCATAATCTTTCACCAACTCCAACCACCTCATTTGCCTCATATTAATCTCCTTCTATTTGAATATGTACTTGAGGCTTTTATGGTCCGTATAAAACTTGCACCACACCCCATTTAACTAATGTTGCCAAATATAAATAAGAATAATACACAATTAGAACTTAAAAATACAACCAAGGAAAAGCTAAGGCAAAGGAGGTTAGAAATGAAGATAACTAAAACAAGTGGAGGAGCTTATACTGTATGGAAATGTGGCAAAATGCCTAGTGCAAGGAGTGATGCATGGGACATGTTAAGGTGGAGAGCACAATTGTGCCAAGGAAAAGGCCAAGGGGCATGGTCATGCACGAAAGGCATGTATCGGTCAAGGAGGGAAAGCATGCATTGCTGGAGGAGTAAAGCTTACAAGTTATATGTGAGGTCATGTATGTGTTGTGTGAAAGAGAAAATGGTTGTGCGATACAGTGCACAAGATATGTGCCTCAACAAAAATCAAAACAGATCACAACAGGGAGGGAAAAAGAAGCAGTTTGGGTGGTGATGGATGAGCTGTGATGAGGAGGGATTGATAGGAAGATATTGGTCATTAGTTGTTAGGGGAAATGGTGGTACGTGGTGGTCGGCGGTGGCGAATGGTATTGATCGTCAATAACAATGATGAACAAAGTAAGGAGAAGGGAGAAGAAGGCAATGATCAAGGGTTGGGTTCTCAACGATAATAGAGAGAAGGGGTTAGGTAAAGTAATAAACGAATTAAAGAGAGAGAATTAAAGGGTATATATACATAGTTGTGCAAAGGTGATTGATAAGTTCATATTTTGACATATTTTATACCCTTATAATCTTAATTTGTAGTATTTTAATTAAGTAATATAGGTGAATAATTATGATTTTATGTTTAAGTGATAATAATAAAATAAATTTAGAATATAATATTATTTAATAATTTTTATTGAATTTTATTTTTCAGGTATTATTTTAAATAAAAGAAAATAAAAAAATTGGAACTTTGGACCAACGGCCCAAAGTCCCGGAACAAGAAACAAATAAATGAAGCCGGGCGAGATGGGGCCACGAGGAGAAAAAAAACAAGGACTAACGTGGATGAAAGAAACAGTCGCACGGAATGAGAATAAAAGGAAAGGCACAAAGATCGAGAAGAGGAGGGCGTGTGGTAGAGAAGTGAGGAAGGGAGAGGCTCGACCGAAGAGAGAGCCACCAAGCACGAAAAGAAAAGGCTTGGTCGAAGGCAGCGTAGGCTTTGACACTGAGGGGTAGGGCTATTGACGAACCGAATCAAGCCGAACCTTCCCTGGCTCGATTTGGCTCGTTAAATTTTTTAGAAGGCTCGAGTTCGGCTCGAGCTCGAATCGAGTCAAGTATTTGAGGCTTGAGTTCGGCTCGAAAAAAGCTCACGAGCTATTCGACTCGGTTTGTTAATTGAAAACAAACCAAATCGGATCGGTTTGTTAGGCTCGGCTCGTGGCTCGATTTGTGGCTCAGTTTGGCTTGGTTCGTTTAATTTTAAACAAGCCAAACCGGCTCGGTTTGGTCGGCTCGATTCGAGCTCGATTTGGTCGGCTCGTTTATTAAAAAATTTAGCCGATTAAACCTGTAACTTTCAACAAAAATTAAATATCAAATAAAGACCTGTTTGGCTTAATTATAAATACTAAAATAAGACCATAGACCGTACAGTATCAAATCATTCATACAAAATATTCAAAGATTGTGCCTTCAAGTATCATAATTCAACCCTGCATGCTTTTACAAAATAAAATATTCTTCAATCCTTAATTATAAATTCCAATATCCAGAATTATAGCAAATTTGCAACCTTCATCTCATCCAATCCATCATAATTCATAAGCACTTCTACACCGAATCTCAAAATATGGCACCAAAATCCACCAACCTTCATATCTGCAAGGATAATTTTATGAATAAATAAGAGAACTAGATTAGTAATAGTTATTTGAGAAAGACTTCAATCCCATAATTTTTTATTATATTATACCTTAAATCTGATAAAAAAAATATACCATATTATGGAAGATCTATGATCTTCATGTTTGGAGCATCTGCAACCTGCTTATATTAAGAGAGCAACAATAATATATATATATATATATATATATATATATATATATATATATATATGAATGATTAGAATTTAATTCCTAAAATTTCAAGAGATCAAAAATTAATAATGAAAACATAAAAAAATTATTACCTTCTTCTTTAGCCCTTTTTTTGTACGAATCCAATCACCTGCACAAAGAAGTACTTCAACCGTATCAGTAGATAGTGCTCCTCTATACGGATCAATGACCCTTGACCCAGCACTAAAAGCAGCTTCTGAAGCAACTGTGGTGATAGGTATGGACAGGATATCACGTGCCATTTGTGATAAGATACGAAACTTTAAAGTGTTTGCCTTCCACCACTCCAAGGCACTAAAAGAAGATTCGGAATCATCATCACAAATAAATACACTCTCCTCCAAGTATATATCTAACTCCGATTTTGTAGGAAGTTGTGTGCCAGATTGCCTAATGAATTGCTTAAATCCCATCCTTCCTAAACCTGCACCTTTCTTTTCCCCAGTATTAAAAGCAGATGACCCTTCACCCATTTCAAATCCCACTAAAGATTTCTCCAAGTTACGTATATGCTCTCGAGCATAATCATCAAATATAACTCGTAAAGTATCACAAACTAGCCAAATATGCCTGTCAGCTTCATCATGACTAAAAATATTGGGAAATGTATATTCGACCAAAGACAACTTACATCTAGGGTCTAAAACAGCTGTAATAGCCATTAATAAATTACACTCACCCCAATATTTATCAAATTTTTCTGTCATGACTAAAGCCATCCTTTGAATAAATGGTTCTTCAAAACGAGCCTTCTCATCTAATAATGCTTTAATTCTCCATACCTCAGAAAGATACAGATTTGATGTTGGATACTCACTTCCAGAAATTATATTTGTTACCTCACTAAAAACCTCCAAAAATTCACATACTATTTCAGCTTGTCTCCATTCTTCAACAGAAGGGGCCCATTTATATGATGGATCTTGCTCTGCATATCTTGGAAACACATCCTTAAATTCTAATGCGGCAGATAACATAGCATGCACAGAATTCCAACGTGTGCAAACATCAAGAATCAACTTTTTTGCAGGCAATTTTAGATATCTAGCAATCTCACTGAATTTCATCAAATGGGCATCAGAATCAGACAAATACTTCACACTTGTGCGAATATTAGAGATAACATTACTGATCTCCTTATAACCATCTTGCACCAACAGATTCACAATATGAGCACAACATCGAACATGAAATATTTTTCTAGCAAAAGAAAGCTTCTTCATCAAACTAAAATGATCTTTCAAATGCCTTACACAAACATCATTTGCACTACAATT
The DNA here is from genome assembly GCA_039764185.1 of Tamarix austromongolica. NCBI lineage: Eukaryota > Viridiplantae > Streptophyta > Magnoliopsida > Caryophyllales > Tamaricaceae > Tamarix > Tamarix austromongolica. The sequence goes on from CM077809.1 coordinate 149,556,680, forward strand.
ATCCACCGTAATAGTGCTCACTTTATCTTCAATTTCCCATTCCACCAAACAGCCACATAAAGCATTGTATATATTTAATCCACTACCAGGAGGAGGTAAGTGAAAAAAATTCAAAACATACTTTTGAAGATTCCAATTACTATCAATTAAGTGGGTTGTTACAACCATGTAATGAATTTTTTGGACATCGGATTTCCAAAGATATGTTGTTATGCTAATCTTATTAGCATCTTTCAAAATATTTTTCACCTTCTTCTTTTCAAATTCATACACAGTAAAACAAGCATCCTTAGCAGCATGACGAGTAATCCGCTGATACTTATCAGAGATGGCCCAAATAAATTCATTAAACCCTACATGTTCCATCATATTAAATGGATATTCATGCATGAGTATCATATGAGTGCACTTTTCCATCACCCTTTCATGATCATATCTAAATACAGGAGCAACACTAATACCAGTGGACTTAGAAAGAGACAATAGCCTTTGTTTTTTTTATGGCCGACTAGTACATCGCTCCAAATTCCTGATAAAATGACTGGTTACGCCCCCAGGAAGAATTGATAGATGTTTACGACAATGCTTGCATTGGGTCTTTTTGGTCCCATCTTTTAAAATAACCACTTCATACTCTTCCCAAACATGTGAAGTTTTCTTGCGAGCCTTCTTCGTTATTGCACACTCATCATCATCATTTTTATTTTCATTATTCACCTCCTGCTCCTCATTAATCTGCTCATCAACATCTTCATCAAGCTTATTGGTCGGCTCAAAATCATTCTCTTCATCACGATCACTAATGTAAGTATCTTTGGGAACTTCAAATATATTAGGGTCATCTGCCATTTTTGGGCTTCTTGTTGATGTAGATGGCGATGATACAAGAGATGAAGATCCTTGTTTAGAAGAAAAATCAGAAGTTACCAAATTTGACATAATTATAAGTTTGAACTAAAAACAGCAAAAAAAACCTACAAGGTAGCAGACTAGCAGTAGGTAGCAGCAAAAATAACACATAAAACTATGAATAATTAATAATCACCACCATGGTTTTTTATTTGTTTTTTTAATCAAAATAAAACATCGTTATAAAACAAAGAATATATGGGAAAAATTTAAAGTTCAAAATTCCAAGTTGAGTAAAAAGGAAAACAAAAAGTTACATGTGTGATGTTTTAATATGTACAAATAAAAACAACTTGATAACAAATAAAATTGAGGGAAAAATGTAAAATGCTAACCTTCAAAGTCATAATATAGAAATCATTTTTGATAAACTTCAACAAATATAATATATGCAGCTTTTAAGAATAACGTAATAACAAAATTGTTCATCATAACACCAAATAAGAAAGTAATAATGCTATTGCTCAATTTAAAAACATAAAATTAAACAAAATATTTATAAAATAATGTAGTAGAAAAGAATCAAAAGATGCTGCTAGCTAGTAGCTACTGACCAAGTGTTTTATTGATATTTTCAATTACAAGAGCTTGAAAACATCTCCAAACATCTCCAACCTGAAATTTCAAATACAACACTTGTAACTTCCAAAGAGGAATACAGTTAAACAAGATAAAACCTGATAGATCAAATTCCGGATTGCTTACTCTCTCAAACCAAGCATTCCACCCAAATACAATTAGGATCATTTCAACTACTTCTATAAATTTAATTTTAGAAAAACAACTATACAATAACCAATTTCATAATCTCACTTGAAATCTAGGGTTTTAGGCCCAAAAATACAATTCGGTTGAATTCTATTAATTTAATCAAATTGAATGTTTAGAAATGCAATTAAACACATTTTATAACATATCAAATAATCAATTGCTCAAAACCAATAAAAGAAATACACAATTGAGCACAATTAGGGTTTTTAAGCCCGGAACGCAAATCCGATCAATTCTTGCTAGAATATATGAATTAACGATTCGAAAATGTAATTAAATGTATTATAATGTAAATTATATAGTCAATTGAATAAAATAACCCGATTACACAATCCAATTTAATCTCGTAAGAGTTTTGACCTAAAAATCCAATTCCGATCAATTACACACAATTTGCCCAAATCAACACTTCCGATATGAAATTGAATACATTTCAAATGATATTATAAAATCAATTGAGCGGAACGACTCATTTATATGACCCAATTTCATTACATCCGAATTTTGACCTAGAAATCAAATTTCGATAAAACCTGTGTAAATTTCTCAAATTGACAATTCTAATATGAAATTGGATACATTTTAAAACATACTGTATAATCAATTTACCTAAAATAGCTAAATCGGACGAATCCGAAAAATTCGGGCATAACCCGACCAAAAATCCAATTTTTCCAAAATTCCAGCATAATCATACAATTAACTATCCAAATCATTCCCACAGCACATATATACATAACCAAACCATTAATTTAGCTTATCAAAAGCTAAAACATACTCAATTACACAAATTAATATTAGGGTTTTTCAGAAAATTATACCACACGAAAATCAACGATTCGAGTCAAGGGAAGGCCGAGGAAGCTTCGTCGGAGGCTGAGGGTGGCTCGTCGGTGGTCAGAGCTTCTCGCCGGAGCCGAACGGTGGCGCAACCAGCGCGGCACGTCGCTGTTAGCTGCTGCTGTCGCCCGCTGCTGATGTGCCGTGTGCGTTGCTCGGGGAGACAGGGACTCGAGACGAGAGTCGAGAGTCAGGATGAGTGGCGAGTGGGACTGGCCGACTCGACTGGGGTCTGGGGGTCGGGAGTCGGGACTCGGGGACGAGGACGACCAGTGGTGACTGGTGACGAGGAGAAGAAGCACAATGACGAGTCGTAATCCAATGGGCGACTTGGGGACTTGGGGAGTGGGCCGAGTGAGGACGGGAATTCAAAACAAAAAATCCCGCTGTGTCCTGTGCTGCTGAATCAGCTTGAAAGCCCCGCCCGATTCGTCGTGCCCGGTTCCAACGATTCAGCGGTCCAACCGGTTAAATTATAAAAATTATTTTTATTAAATAAAAAATTTATAAGAATTATTTTTATTAAAAAAAGACTTAAATTATGATAATTATTTGTAAAAAAAATTAGTTCTTTTTAACTTTATTTTATATTTGTATATATTCTCAAAATTTATTTGATAAACGAGCAAACGAGCCGAATTCGAGTCGGGTTCGAATCAAGCCGGTTTGCGAGCTAACGAGCCGAGTCAACCTAGGCTTGAGTTTGGCTTGTTAAGTAAACGAGCCTAAGATCGAGGCTTGGATTTGATTTGTTTATCTAATCAAGCGAGCCGAGTCTAGCCGTTAACGAGCCGAGTCGAGCCGGCTCGCGAGCCGGCTTGATTTGTCAACAGCCCTACTGAGGGGTAGCCGCTAGGCACGAGGAGCAACGCAAAGAGAGAGTGGATGTGCGGTAGAAGGCCAGCAGGGTAGACTAATGGCCGGCATAAAAAAAGGACAACGTAGTACAAGTAGAGTAGGCTGCCCCTGTCAGCCGGAAAGGAAAAAAAAAAAGAAAACAAATAGTTGCATGGAAATCAATTTGTTTCAGATAAAATTAATTTTTATCTAAATAAATTCTTAATCTTTTATCCATAATTAATTCCGGTTATTTCTTTCTCTATTTTTAATTTATATTTTTGATATATATTTCTGTATAATTAATTCGATAATTATGGCTGGCTAAATATTTGTTTCGAGGGAATAAATTGAAACCCTAGATTAGGGTTTGAAGTATAATTTTATTTTCTTTATTTTGTGATATTGTTCCTTGACTCTATTTTAACTGCTCTCGTTTATATTTATATAATTCTGTCAAGTATAATTTATTTGGTGCATGCCTTGTTCTGGTTTCCTCATAAGTGACAGTATGTAGGATTATTTACCTATTAGGTGGCCATATAAATATAGTAGAATTTATGTGTATAAATTGCAGCTAAGTTAGATAACAATTCATTTAATAGTTTTTTTACTCTAACCGAAGTATTAAAACGTTTAGATACGTGTGGGTCGAGGAAAGGAAATATAGCTAGACATGCTTTGAGTACTAGTTTGGGTACTTAGATTGACAACCTTCCAATTATACTTAATGTATTAAATCTAGTTAAATATAGGAGTCGCTTGTTGCTACTATGCTGCTAGTATTTAATAGGGTTAATATTGATAATTTGTCATATTAATTAATTAAGGGAAGTAATATAAGGTATATGGACCTACTTTTAGTGTAAAACTTGGTCGATCTCCTTCTCACAATTAAATATTAACTTAGAAATTAATATTATATTTTGACCTAATCTAGTGGTGGATTTCGATTCCTTAGCATATTTATCATATCTGTAGTTTTCCATTATTTTTATTATTAGTTTATTTTATTTTATTTATTACTTTTATTATTTTATTATTTTTATTTTTATAACCCCCATTAGTATTTTTCTTATTTATTTATTTTGTGTTATTTAGGATTTCTATTTTTATTTATTTTCAAGCTAATTAGATAGAGGTGAGCCCTCTTAATCCCCGGTTTAGAACGATACCTTTATTTGCCAGTACTATAAGTGATAACAAAAGGGTTTAAATTGCGTGCCCGCTACAGCCACACTAGTGATGAATGACATAAGTGAGGTAGAGGTACAGGTCATGGATCAACATAATTAGGGGGAAAGTTTGGGCAAAATTTTCAATAAGACACATCCCACAAATTATGGGAGGTGATGGTATAAATGAACCAGGCTTAGGTAAGTTGAAAGGGAAGCTTGATAGAGGGGATTTAGTTGAGACAAAGATGATACAACACACAAGGTATAATAAGGAAAAAAATATTGGGTAGGAGAAGAAGAAAAGGAAAAAAAGAAAAAGGTGTGTGGGATTGAGGTCAGGATTAAAATTTAAATTCTGATTAGAGAATTGAGGTAAAATTATAATATTAATCCTCCTATATGAGGGTTAGGTTAAAATTTTAATTAATTGAAATTAGGGTTAGGCTAAATTTTGGGTATTATGACACCAATTGAAAAACAAATTATTAACTACAACCAAAAAGAGGTAAATGTTCTAGTAAATATCATAACTAAAACTCTAAAAAACTACCACCGCTCTTATTCTCTCCTACCATGTATTCCATCAACACTTTGAGGGGGTCATTCTTTGTCTACACTAGGTTATCTATTCACTATGTATATCATGAATAATTACAGCCTCGTTTAAAATATGTAATAAGATATCTTGGAGAACAACTAAGTAACACGTAAATACAAATAAATAATATTGTATGTTGATATTTATATAAACACTTCAATCACTGATATACACCCAAATTACATAAGGAAAACTCATAAAAAATATTCTAATTATTAATATTTATTTATACAGTCATTACATTTAATTATTTAAGTGAGTAACCAACTAGGGGTTATCTGAAAAATCAAAGTCTGAAGATATAACACCAACCACAAAAAAATTAGAAATCACACACAGACCATCCCAAAGGACATAGTCCAAAAAGGATAACAAAATTCTAAGGAACTACCACCCTAGTCATCCTGTTCTTTAGTCTGTACACCCCTTAATAGGGTCTGAAGAAGCCTATAGAGCAGATGATAATACTTAGCAAGACTTAGATGGAAAATAAAATAAATATCCACAAAAGAAAGGAAAGGATATTTTTAATCTCTAGATTTAAGAGGCCACTTTGAAGGATCCAAATCCCATTTTATATTCTACTTTAAGTTATGGTATTATAATTAAGTGTAGTCATACAAGGTTACATAATCCACCACATTAAATATACTTTATCCACTTTTCATAATGGGTAAATTTTCCAAATTAAACATAAATCATACCCACTTGGGTCACCACTATACTTTTCATAATTCTAGAATAACAAAAATTATCCAAACCAACACTTAAAATCAAAATGGGTCAAACTAAGTCAAACCTAGTTAAAATATCCTATGATTTAATTATCCATTCACATAATTAACAAAATATAATTTAATCATATAAAAAATCAACCTTGTAGCATATTGATTTATAAATCAAATCTTTATAAACAAAGCATATTAAAAAGTATACTCTTATAACACACCTATAAAAATACAATATTTGCATAAAATTGATCAAGAACCCACATTTAAATTGAATTCAAAGAAAATTTAAATTATTTTCCTTAGGTATTAAGTTTAATAAGATCATAGATATCTATATAAGGTCACATAATCAATCAAGACCATTTATTCCAAATAATCTTGAAATTAAGTTGTACACATAGACACCCTGGTAAACAAATACATATGTAGGTTGAAAGTAGTGTTACCAGAAAAGAAATCTACACAACATAACCTTAATAGTTTGAAAATACTACAATAGCATCAATATACTATTAATAATAAATAAATACTATATACAAAATTTACATAAAAAAAATTGAGACACTACTTAAGTTATACTAGTTAATAATTACCTAATCCACCAAAATTATATAAATATTATGGCTAATCTATAAATGAATAAGTTTGGCAAGGCTCTCTTGATTTAGAGTACCCACTACTTAACCTTATAATGTAATAACATTGATTTAACTTATTAATAAATTTTAATTAACCTATTAACCTTCACCATAAAAGTACATGGCAATTCAAAGATAGAGTGGTAATTAACGTATTAACCTACATCATAAAAATACATGGAAGTTTGAAGATAGAATGGTAAGTCACTCAAGGCTTAAGAGTGCTTGAGTACTACCTATATTAAAAAAACTTGTGAATGCATGCGGAGTAGGCTACATGGAAATACGATTAGTTATGATTTAGATTAAGTAATGATATTGTACTAGAGGGAGTTGTTGATCATAAAGTAACCATGCAAAAGCTTGAATAAATTATTCTTAATTGAACTCCAACATGTCATGCAACACCCATCATTCTCAAAGTTATTATATCATTGTAGTATTATTATATTTGGTAGAATCAATACCTAATTCCTATTACCCTTCATTGAGACTAATTAATAGATGACAATCAATATCAAAAATGATTCAATTACTAATACAGAGTCATGAATTACATGTAATATACCAATTAGATTAGGTGGGGGTAAAGGGTTGGTGAGTAATATAGTGTTAATGTTTCTTCTTGATCTCCATTGCACCCCCATTTTCCTTTTAACTATTTGGTAGAATAGTGCATCCAAGGAAATAGTTAAATATTTATAACGGTAGGGAGTTACTAGGGTTACAAAGTTAATTTATTTTTTCACAAACCAAATAAAGTTTTTAATAACTAAAATATTCATTATATATTACATAAATAGATAGTTTCCAAAATAAAATACATATAAAATATTAGTTAGAAAAAGTAAAGCTTACCAATCAAAATTATTTACTAGAAGACCATGTGTTAGTCAAATCCTATCACCGGTTGTTGTTATTGTTGTTTTTTTAGAAATATAGGGTATTACAAGTAAGTTTTAGGGGTAAATGAGTGGAACATTATGTTTATTAGGTATTTTACTTAAATTTTGATACATAATGTGTTAGGGTTTGGAAGTTTTTGGCTTAAGTTGTGACTTTTGCTAGTTTGTAGGTGTTTTAAATGATTAAGGGTAGCTCATCCCTTTGACATAAATTATGGAAATTAAGTTTCATGAGTATAATTTGAGGTAAAAATTTGATAAGTGTGATAAATGAATTACTTTGGTTAGATATAATTAATATGAGATAAGATTCTAAGTAAGCATAGCTTAAAATGAGCTTAGAAATCCAATGGTATAATATTCATTTTATGTGCATAATTATGAATTTTGACTTTGTGTTTATGTTATTATATTTAATATGGTATATTTGAGTGTTTCCTTCAGTTTGATGAATCATTAAGCATTATTGTGACTTTATGAGATATTTGGAATTTAGGGTTTCATAAGAGCATTATAGTCTTTTCACTAGTATAATGCCTTTATTAGTTTTTGTTTGGTTTCTCATGGCCTTGTCCATTAGTTTTTCTATGCTAGCTTGATGTGTTAATTGACCTTAATATAGTTCCAATCACTTTTTGGTATCAACAATTGTCATGAATTCAATAATAAGTAATATGTGGCGATCCTAATGAATAGTTGTGTTTCAAGTGATAAGTGGTAACACAAGTGAAAGTGAATTAATTGTATGATATGTAAAAGTTTTAAGTGTTTGGCTGAGATTATCTAGTAATACATTAATATTTGAAGTCAAGGATAACAAAAGTTAAGATTGAGAAAGTCTTCAGTGATTAGTGGCATTGTTCTGTCAGGATCAAATTAGGTCTAAGTCTACCCTATGTAAGTGTGAATTACTAGCTAGGAGGGGGTAAATTTACTTAATAATTTGGTGTATATTTGGGGGTTAAGAAGTGTTTTGTTATGAACAATGTGTTAGGACCTTCAATGGGATTATAGTGGATTGTCCTATTAGAGATAATAATAGGGTTCTTATTCTCAAAGTAAATATGTAATTGGAATTGTGTGATCACTAATCATGAAACCTAATATGAATTTCTTTTATGTGACATTATATCGTGAATAACATTACTTGTCCAGAACTTCTTATTATGGCATCTTGTAAATTGTCATATTATATGCATGATTGTATATGTTATGCATACCTTGTCTTTTGAAGTGATTATGTTACTTGGTATGTTTCATACTGACAACCTTATATGGTCATTACTTATTCAAACAATAAAATGACTATTCCATTCATCTTTAGGTACATGATGATTTCTTGGATCACTTTGATATTCTGCCTATGGAGGAGTGATATTATATTGTAGATTTTTAGGTATAGAGTTATAGTTATTTGGTAGTAGTATCTTTTACCACAGATGCACTTTTAGTTTTGGACTTATATATACATTGCATCCCCTTGTTGTATTTTGAGCTCTTATGTATTTGAAGTTTATCTCCTAAATGTTTTCATTATCCTTATTATTTATTTACTTTGTTTAATTGTTAAATATTTTAGCCTTGTATTTTATATTATAATAGTATGGTAATTTATATTAATTATGGTAGTAACATCTTATTATTTTTGTATTAACTTACATAAAAAGAGATTTTTGAGTAGTAAATTTAGGGGTATTATATAGACCATATTGCAACCTAACTTGGAATCTCCCAGATTCCTCAAGTTATGCCCCCTAAATGTAGCATACACTAAGCCCTTCCTATCGAGTAGATCTCATCCAACTTGTATATATATGTTTGCCTATCCTATGGTGCCTTTTAGGCAATGGTATAGATTTAATCATTTCAAATTCAAAAGGCATAAATAATTTTTCAAGATGGCCATTATTCCAAGCACCCACTTCCATTAAACCATAATTGCTAATTTTTCTCCGTGACTGCCTAATAAGAACCCGAATAAGATTCAAAACAAGGTGTACGAAACCACATAAAGCCAATTGATTGAGTTAAAGAATCAAACAATAAAAAAAACAAAAATTAAAATAGCTAGAGATAGGTTGACAGAGGCATAATTTTTCCAAAAACCCAATGAAAACAAACAATTTGTAACAAGAAAGTATCAATAGCCAATTAATTTCATTAGTCAAGAGATTGATCATATAATTGATGATCAAACTTTTTATAAGCCCTAAAAGTGTATATTCACGAGCACAATAAGTAAAATATTTATTATCCAACTATAGCAAGTAATTGTGGCAAGTGACATTTTGGGAAGTAGTGTATTGTTGAAGATGGTGATTGTAGCAGTATTTCTGGAAAGAGACAAGGCTTTGTGTTACAACATGTTATTTTTATGGACAAAGAGGGAAAATTCATCAATGAGGAACTAAAAAGGGAGGTTATAATTGAGGGCTTGTGAATTTTAGCGAGTTAAGAGAGGTTTGAAATATTGAGCAAAGAGGGAAAAGTAAACTAGCCAAAGATGAAAATGGTTGGCTTTGTGTTGGTCTTTAGGTCCATAGGTTCAATATATTTAGCTTAAAAATTTTAACTTATATTTGCAAAGGTATATAAAAATATTTAAAGAATTAATACTAGCTACAAAATAATTCTAAAATTGATATTAATTTCACAACCATATACAAAAATTTAGATCATCTCTCTTTGGTATAACTCTCACTTGATCTCTTCGATCAACAAAAGTTAGCATTTTTACTTGCATCCATTGATATAATATTGAATACTATTTGATTTAACCTTTTAAAAGAGAAAATATAAAATAATTAACTATGTTATGAAGACTTTGTTAGTTTTAAGCGGTAATGGCACTTAGGGGTTTCATCTTACCCCTTGGAAACATATTTTTGTAGGACCTTGATCTCAAAACCCATTTATCCTCCCAAATATTGATGTTCCTTCCATTTCCTACCTCCCACGTCATACATTTTTTCACTACCTACCTAGCTTCCTACACATTTCTTTAAAGGTAGATTCCATTTCCCACCCACATCTAATTATGATGTATAATGAGAGTGGATCATCTTGTTGAAGATTGTAGTGTGAAAAAGAAACAAAAATCCCTACGTTAACCACCTAATAAGACAGAGGGAGACACTAATGTCATATATATCATAATTAGATTGATCCATTGAGAAGAGAACCTCATCTTCACTATAAAATTTTGAAGAAAGTCCCATTCCACTCAATCATAGGCCTTATCTAACACCCAAAAAGTTACTATTAAAAAAATTTATTTTTGTGGAAGCATTAGTGATAAAATGTTGAGCAATATTTCATATCTAACATAGAAAAGGAACTCCTTATACCCAATCTATGTTGGGTGCTAGGCTACAAAGTAACTCATACTTAAAGATTAAGTGTGGGAAGCACTTGATCTCATAATGATACAAGATTATAAATACAAAGGAGAAAACGAATACAATAGAAAAAAGAGGACTAAAATTATAGAGAGAGATATCTAGATAACCATACTCTAATACCAACAAAAATGAACACTCCCTACAAGAAACTACATCTAAAGTAGTAATCAACATGTAAAGCAAAGTGGTATCTGCTCATAGGAATGAGTAGTACCTATAAAAATGAAGGTTAATACTTATGTATTAAGTAAGGTAATAATACACATCAATATAAAGAGGCATGCATAGCATATAAGATTCATACGATAAGATGGATACTGTACATGCATAAATACTTATGACACAAGATGATCCCAAGAAAACTATATTTAAGTTCATACTTATGTGATAACACGATTCCATTTATTTAGTCACATGATTTTGAGGACCCCGCTTATTGTCTCATGGAATAGATAGGTACAACTTAGTCCTAACTCATCAATCTTCAACTTTAAATATTATTATATTATTAGACCATTGGTTTATGCTCAACAACAACACGTTTACTTAGTTTAATACTCCACTTTCCTAAAATTTGGTTATTATTATAATTATGGAAAAAATTGTAATCAAAGATTTTTACATCTCTTTAACTCTCCTTACATTTTTAAAATGTTTAATTTCAATGGTGTAAACCTTATTATGGTTTCGAGTCTCATAATACTTTTGTGCCAATTTTGTCCATCAAACTTCTTCTAAACCTTTCTAATTTGCTCATATTTAAATTTCTTGGCATATTGCTATGGAATGTCTGGTACATCAATAGTATTTGATGAACATTATTTTTTGTCTAAAGTTAGTATGTGGGTTTATTTTAGGGTGATGATCATTAATATATCTAAAATTTATTAATAATTCAAGTGCAAGATTGAGTTTAGGATTTAGGTGAGTAGTCTTAGGAAGGCCTTTGAGATGGGGCTTGTAATGGATGCACTGTAATACCCCATCCCAAAATCCTTCAAATTGTATTTAAAATTATGTTTATATAAAATAAATATGTGTTGTTTTATAAAGGACTTGAAATTTGAATAAAATTATGAATTTCAGCTACATCGATTGATTGATTCCCTTAAACGATCGATCAGTATACTTGGGAACTAGCAATTTTATTTTCCAATAAACAAGTTTATTAGCCTATCAACTTGTTGTCTTATGATTTTTTATCCTTTCTTTATTTTAATCTCTTTCTAATTTTTATGAAAAATTTTAATTAGAATCTAGTTATGCAAATGAGTATATTTTGGTGCTTTGGGATTATTTTTATATAATTTAATACATTTTAAGATTTTATGCCTCTCGCTAGCCACATTCCACCTCCCTTGCCTCACCATGTGTTTCCCTTACACCTTGGTTGTCTACACTTAACCCAAGTCAAACTTTACTCTCTCCCAATTATATATGTTGACCAATACTCTCCTCTATGCACTCCATTCCTGATTCAATTCACTTTCTATTATTTGCACTTACTCATTCTCTCCTCTTTCCTTTGTGAAAAATCCCTAAGTGTCGAGCATTCTTCATTTTCTTCCCTTTTCTTCTCTACTAAGAAAAAATAGAGACTTGCCTCTTGTTTCCTCATACTTTGGTCTAATTATTATCTCTTCTTTCTTCTCCTAATATTAGCTTTAAGTCTCCCTTATTCTCTTAAGCAATTAAGGATAAAGATTTTAAGAAAGGCTAAAGATCTTAACTTCATTCTCCTTGAAATTCTATTTTGAGAAATGGTTGAGTTATAGCATTTCTTCTTCTTATAACTTCTTAGTCTAATTTTTTTATTAATTTTTGGAAAAAATAGTTTTAACTATTATAAGTTTTGATGTTCTAAGGAAATGAAGTCTTGGTAGACAATCATCAAGTTAGGAGTATTTTGTGCTAGAAGATTACTTGAAGGTAAGGTAATCTTATCTCTAATATGAATAAGGTATTTTGTTGTCTATTGTAGTCTCCTATTCTTGGTGTATTTTCTATGTTGTGTATGAGTTAATTAGGTTCTTAGATTTGAGCATGTAGTAGAGTTTCCATCTTTTAAGTGTAAGCATGTTTCATGTTTCATGTTTCATGTTTCATGTTTCATGTTCTTTGCTAATATGCATGATTTGGGTAGTTCTGAACAAGATATTGTTAAGCCTTGATTATGCCATATGTTCATGTGTTTCTATGTGTGAAGAATCTCTTTTTATTTGTTTATGACATAGAATTATGCTAGGATTAATATGGAAAAGTTAGGTAAAATTCCATTAAGTGGATCATAGGTCTAGGTGTTGTTTTTCCTAGACCAGTTGATCAATTTCGTGGACTGATTGACTGTTTGTGTGAATAGTTACTTGATTTGGGATTTTTAAGCAGCTGGTTGCGAGAACAGTCAATTGATTTGATGAATTGGTCAGCTGGTTCCCATAAACAATTAATCGGTTTACCAAACCTATTTATTAGTGGCTTTATCACCAAAGTGATATGTTCTCTACTTAAACCCATCAACCAATTTGTTCAAACCCATCGACTGGTTTTTTATAAACAATCGCTAGGTAAAACCGACCAGTCACCTTGTTAATTGGTTTTATTTTTTTTCCCTTAGATCTGGTATGACTAGACCAGTCTTGTTATCCTCTATTTTTTGCCTTGTTGCTGGATACTTAATTTTCTTCAATAGGTCTTCTATATTAATGTTATTATGTAATTACAAAATCTTAATCATGATTTCAACCATGCTTAACTTGAATCTAATATGGATCAAAATGATGATATTATGGACCTTGATTAGTTAAGTTAGTATCACCTCTAAACACCCAGTTAGTGACTTATATGCCTTATAATGCATTTGGTGTTATCATTTAGAAACACTCAATTGGTTATTAATGGAGTTAAACTTCAATTTGTAATATAACTTAGTAATTAATAATAATAGATTAAGATTTTGCTCTAGCCTTTTTCTCCAACTCTTAAGGTAGCTAGCTAGAAGTTAGTGGGTGGGTTATCGTGTGTTGTTATCTTTTAACTTAGTACTTATTTCCTTCTCGACTAGGTTGCAGTTGGTAGGAGTATACACATATCTTTGAGGAATAGGATTATACTATGGCAAGATGGCATGACATTAGTGTCTAGTATGGGTAGGTGAGGTATCCCAATACAAGCCCATAACACTTTATATTTTTCATTTCTTATACGGGAGTGATATCCCAACTTTTTTATCCCTCACGATGGAGGTAGGTGTGGTATCCCATTGTATGTTAGCCTTCAAACAGGTGCATTCAATGTGTAGTGGGTGTGGTATCCTAGGAGAAAATCCCCTTTGATGTATCTTGGCCCCATATGGTGGGTGTTATATCCCATTGTGTGTGTATGAATTTTGTTTATCGTGGAGAATTAGGTGTGGTCAAATGGATTATCTTAATAATTAGAAAATATGTGGTCACTAAAGGAAAATTTAAAATATGGTTCCCACTATGTGATTCTAATGCATGATCTATATTATTATTTTTTCCATAACTTCCTTGCAAGTATGCCTTGTTATATTACCATCATGATTCTGAGTGTTGTACAATGTATTTATGCTTATCACCATGATACTATATGATTTTAATGTGCAGCATGAGCCCTTACCATATTTCATGTAGCTTGTTTTATCAGTACTTCACTATACTGATACTACAATTGTGTTATTATTGTAACGATCTGAATTATGATCCAATGAGCAGATGACGATTTTACAGGGATACAATTCTCGGGTAGATTATGTTGAGGATGATGTCATGGGTCAATAGATGGAATTGCTTGGGGTTAAGAGTTATATTTCCATTTAGTTAATGGTCAAGCTAACCGATTAGATGTATTTTGCTCATGGTATTGGGATGCTTTTGATTACTTTTGGTTATTTAAACTCTTGGTTTTGATTCTTATATTTAGAGTTTGTAAACTCTCTATTTTATCTATATTACTATCTTTATCATTGTTATCATAGAATTGTTTAATTATTAGTAGAGCACGCATTATTTCATTAATGTTTCATTTTGCCTTGTATTAGGAATAGGTTAATGATGATCACACGCCTCTCTCATGTTTGATGTAATAGTAATATTCCCTAGTTTTGCTTTTAAAAATGCTTCCACATTTTCTTCAAAATGAAAAAAAAAATTGGTTCAAAATTTGGGGATGTTATATTCACTCCCTATTTATGTATGTTGTATTGCTACAATGTTAGCATGTAGAGATGCATCTTTCTACTCTATAGATAACCTATGGGTTCTATAAGGGAAATTGATAATTAAAGTTAGAGTATTTTTTGGTGGTTTTGGGATGCTTCCTAAGCCTTAGTGCTTTGGGCTGATTTCTTAGCCATTAGTGTTTCGACTTTATTGTTCCCACTCAAATAAAATATGACTTAGTGGATTGTGTGATATCTTAATATGGAATAGAATAATTGGTGGAACCCACCTGGGCATGATTTTCTCTAATTTTAGCAGTTAGTGTTCTAATTTCAATGTTTATCTAAGTGTTTAATGTGATATAATGCTTTACTACATTCTCTTGCCTCAAGCATGCTCCCATTTGTTTTCTATGTTGCATGCTATCTACTTTTAATAGATTTAGTATACTCAGTATGCCCATCATATTGATTTTATTCTCTCTTTTTTAAAACTTTTCAATGGAGACTGACGTTAGTCAGGAGGTCATTTATTTTGTATAGTTTACTTGAGAGGATAGGATTTAGAACAGGGGAATATAATAAACATTGTCAATGTTATTTTGTTATCTAAAAATCGATAATCTTCTCCCCTGTGTTTAATACCTTTCTCTTTATATCTCTTTTGTCTGAAATGTCTTTTCTTTTTAGATATTTGTTAAATTTCTATATATTCTTCTCCTTTATATATATCCCTCTTTTTATTATATCTTTTTGTTGTCTTGTATTTGAAGGTTTTAACCTTGTATTTTGTATAAGAAAGGCAATGGAGTCGAACTTATACAGAATGTGGCAGTAACATTCATGCATTTGAGATAGCTTCTATATTTAGAAAAATAGTTCTAAAAATTAGGGTGTAAGAAGTTGGTATTAAAGCTTTGGTTTTGAATCCTAAATATTTTAATATTCTTTTACATTTATTTGTAGTCCAAACATTTTCAAAAACCAAGAATACTCTTGTGAGTGAGTGAGTGAGTGTAGATTGGGTAGTTTGGTAGCCTTGTGTGTTTATGTGTGTTTTATGTTTATGAGTTAGGATCTTTTACTAACATGTTTTATGTCTCATAGGGCACTATATCAGGCCCTAATGTGGATTGCACAACACGTTTGGAGGATGCTCTTAGCGTGCTTGTTAAGCGTGCACATCAGTAAGCTCCACGATATCCCCCTCATCTACCACCTATGTTGCAGTAGTATGTTAGGAGACACAAAGAGGATTGGATCGAGCGAGTCATGGACCACCATCTACCTACATTTGCTAGAAAGGAGGACTCGACTCAACTAGATCTTGGATCCAGGATTTTGATAGTACATTTGAGGTTGTGGATTGCTTAAAGCACATCAGGCTAGTTTAGCAGCGTACCATTTGCATGTGCTCGTAGATGACTTGTGGATCAATTGTAGGGAGTATAGAAATCTATATATTACTTGGTATGGATTCAATGTAGCCTTATGATGTGTGTGGGAATGTGGAATTATCAATCATGTAAAACTAATGTTCAATTATGCTGTAATTAAGAAGAAGAAGGTTCGAAAGTGGCGAATTAAGAATGTTGATATTCGAATAGTTTAGAATAATGATGATGATGATTCAATGGTGTTGATGATTCAATGATGATGAATTAATGATATATATGATTTGAATTAGATGAGATGATGATAATGTTGATTCGACAATGATGAGATGATGATAAGGATGATTCGATTATTAGGGTTTGATGATGGATGGTTTTGTGGGTTAGGCTTAGGCTTAGGATTTAGTTTTGAAAAGTAGGGTTTGGTTTAAAAATTAGGGTTAGGGTTTCGAAAATCTAAAGGGATATACTCAAGAGTCCCTCTCGCACTATACTTAGCTATAGAAAAGTTGACCATCTTCTGTTTGCCAAATACACAGTGCTCACATAATTCCATAGTACTCGTACTCTATCTATCCAACTGTCCCCTCTTAGAAAGCTCATTCAGACTCTTGACACTCATGTGTCCTAGTCACATGTGCCAAAGTCTCTAAATCTGACAAACTCGACAATGTCATGATAGCTTTCCCCACAACAGTGGAATCCACCAACTCATACAGTATCCCAACCGGTTTCCCCTTCATCACCACCAGAGCCCCTTTTGTAACTCTCAAGGTACCATCCTCAATAATACACTTGTACCCATTACAATATAAGGAACTTAAAGAAAGAGGTTATTGGTCATCTACGGGACATGTCTCACATTAGATAGTGTTCTGACCAAACTGTCATGCATCGTCACCTTCATCGTCCTAATCCCAGTAACTTTGCTAGCAAAATCATTGCACATCAAGACTACTCCACCTTGAGTCATCTCGAGCATCTAAAACTTGCTCAGGTTAGGACATATATAGTAAGAGCACCCATAATTCAAGATCTATCTATCACTAATATTGTTATGTTTATTAGTGGCTAACAACACATCTCCATCATTATCATCATAATCAACTGCAACATTGTCTTTTGTACAAAATAACTCACCATACAAGCACCGAGCTTCCTATTAAGACAAAACTTCCTAGCATGCCCCTTCTTATGACACCTACAACATGTCACATTCTTTTACCAACTCTTCGACTTAGATTTGGACTTTTTATGGCCACCAAACCCTCGCTCCTATGGCTTCCCCTAGCTACCAAACCCTCACTGTATGAGTCCTCAAAAGTACTGCTAGTAGTCAACTGAATATTAATCAACTCCCATTGTAGCAGGACGGGTTTCACATCCTCAATTACTAACTCTTCATTCCTATACAAAACCATCTCGTGAAAGTGTTTAAAACTTGTGGCAAAGAACATAGCAACATAATAGCCAAATCTTCATCATCTACCTTAACATCTATATTATGCAAATCCATCATAATAAAGTCAAATTCATCCAAATAATTTTTTTAAAGATTGACCCTCACCTAATTTCAGGTCATGAAGTCAACTCTTCAATAGTAGCCAATTTGCTACTGATTTTGTCATGTGCAATGACTCTAGCTTCAACCATAAGGCAACCGTTGTTGATTCTTTTGCCACTTCTCGCAATATCTTGTTTAAAAAATATAGTTATATGGTGGACAGGGCCTTTAGATCTATTTATTTAAATTTCTCATTCGTATCGATTATGGATTCTTCAAATAATCGGATAGAGCTTTTTCCAACCTATTCTCAATTAGAATCACCCGCATATTCAATTTTCATTATCCAAAATTAATGGATCAATTAAAATTCTCAATATTAAATATTATACACATCTCAATACCTGGATCTCTTTAACAATGCAGCTCTAATACCAAATTGTTGCGGAATTAGCATAGATTTAGATAGATCTACACTAAATCGAGATTAAAAAATTATGCACAATTGAAAAAACAAACACAAAATAGGATAATTAAGGAAAAAGTAGATATCTTTATTCATGCTCTTATGTAATTATAAAATGATTAAACAAATCAATCAATTACACAAATCTACAATTCTATTTGAAGGGATAACTCTACGGAGAAGAAGAAGAAGTTTGGACGCACGACTCTCGAAGACTATGGTTTCAACATGTCTCCTTTTATAAAAGATAAAACCTTATGGATCAAAACATCATGTTTCTTAGAGTAATTCTTGATGTGTTTTGGGTAAAAGTCAAAAGTAAGGAAATAAATACAGTGGTCTCGTATCGGACCATGTTTTTTTCTTATTTTTGAAACACGATGTAGAATTTTTTCTTTTATAAAAGGAGACATGTTAAAACCTTATCCGTAGATAGTCGTGCGTTCCAACTTCTTCTTCTTCTTCTCTATAGAACTCTCCCTTCAAAGAGAATTGCAAATTTGTTTAATTGATTGATTGATTTATTAGTTTAATCATATTATGATTACACAAGAGCATAAATAAAGATCTCTACTTTCTCCTAAATTGTTCTATTTTATGTTTGATATCTCAATTGTGCATAATCTTTTTAATCTCAATTTGATGTGGATCTCTCTAAATTCATGTTAATTACATAACATTGGTTATAAGGCTAACAAGGCATATGAGGGACAAAAAAAGTGTGCTAAGAAAAGCATCATGGCCTAAAATAGTTTATATTAAATTACAAATAATTTAATATAGATAGTCTTACTTAATGATTATGAAGCTTACGAAGATTCTATAGTGATAGGTGTTTAAAAAATTGTGAATAATTTTTAATCATAACAATCAAATGTTAATTATTTTAGTAAATAACTTTATTAATTAAAATTTTGCTAAGTTATACACTCACCGCCACTACCATATATATATATATATATATATATATGTATGTATGTATGTATGTATATCCACTCACAATTTCACACTTCTTCTTATGCGTGTGTAGGATGCTATTAATGACAATTAGATTATTTTGGTTTAGTTATGATAGAAATGAATAGAATTAGGGGGAACTTAGGGTAAAATTATATGAATTATAGTTATGGTTTAATATAGACAATTAGGGTTTGAGGAATGGCTTTGGTTTGGCATGGATTATGGGATTAATTTGGGATATAGTTAATCTCATAGATCAATTAACATTTTTTATGATAACCAACTTAATTATAAATTTAACTTGTCTTTTTAAGTGTGAAAACGTATCATAACAAAAACTAAAGTGTTCAACACTTAACTAAGCCAGTGAGTGCTGAGGAGATTAACTTTGCAAGTCATATATCAAGTACAAGCCAAAGATCAACAAGGAATATAAAAGAAGATTATGGATTCAAGCACTTTAATTTCATACGTGGAATATAGAAACTATAAAGGGATAAAGAAGTGTCCTCAACAAATGAAGACTCGATCTTCATTAAGTATATTGTAGTCATAGATTTTATGTACGTATGATTTACATATTGAGCACTTAGATTTTTCAATGATTTGGTGTTACTACTCCTATTTAAAAATGATTTTGAAAGGTATTAAAATGATTTCAAGCATAAAAAAAGGTTTATAAGTATTTACACAAAAGGATGTTCAAAATCACTTATTTCTTAACCCCTATCCCATGTAATATAACTTACAAAATTCACCATAAATTTCATAGACATGATTTTTAGGTGAATAATTCCTCTTTGGAAATAATAAGATATCTACTTCACTACAAAAAAAATGAAAAAAGGAGGCACTTAATTTTTGAGATCTGCAGTCTTTTTTAAAGGTTTGTGCTATTATTAACTATTCCATTGATCTAATAGTTTAAAAACCCATCGACTGACATCAACTAGTTCAAAAACCAATTGGTTGGTTTATTTTCTAGGCACATTGTCTGGTTAGTTAAATCGATTGACTAGTTTTATTTCTAGAAAAATACATTTTAGCCTCAAATTTAACACAATAATTGGTTAGATAAACAAATCAAATAGTTTGTGAAACCGATAGACTAGTTTATGAAATTGATCAACTGGTCTAGTTGTTTGGGAGATTTTTTTACCTGTTAAAGTTCAACCGATGTTTGTACCTTTTTACTCCCAATGAATTGTACTTGCAATCTCCATCATCATATTAGCACCATAAATTAGAGTTGTTAGACTTTAATAAAAATAAATGAAACAAGAATGCCTCTTCTTAAAACATCATTTTCACATCTTAAAAAAATCAAAAAGAGTTTTGATTGCACACTTTCAAATCTAAATCAAACTTCTTTAATATCCAATATGTATTTCATATTTAGCTAGAGTGTTAATAAACTTGTAACATTTATTTTTTTATCATGTTTATAGTCCTCAAAACTGACTTTACAATTACACTCCTAAAATTTGTAAGGATTTATTTGTAAACACAACAATACTATAAAAAAAATATTATAAAGATGTTATGTGTGTCTAGCATTCCTAGAGGTGATCATTAGAATTATAAATCCATAAAATTATAGAGGATAACTTGGTTAATGTGTAGATCAACTCTTGAATGGTTATTGTAATTGTAGGCCCATAAACCTAAAAGAGGGATCATCATCAATATGGAATAAAGAAATATTTAAAAATCCAAGAGGGAATAACTTTTGGTGGTGAGCGTGGAAGTACATTAACCCTTTGAACCATTATAAATCATTATATAAATTTTTAATTTCGTATTATTGGAATTAAATACTATATTCACCCCTCTAAAGTATCCATATGGTTTTTTAATTGGCATTAGAGTATAAGGCTTCCTCAAATTATTCTAACAATAAATAACTCAAGATCCTCAAAGTATGAATAACTTTTGTGGGTGAAGACTTGGCAACTTCAAAGATTCAATTGTTCATTGGAGACTATTTCGGTCTTTAGAAGAAAATGATGGGAAGCTTCTTCATAGCATGCGATCAAGAGTTATAGTCAATCGCACAACTTGGTCCAATCAAGATTTAACAACCAATCATAAATGGAATGGTTGAAAAATCAAAATAAATATGAACAAGTTAAGAAAAAAGAATAATCACACTCAATGAAAAAGGTGTAGTGATGCTTCATTGTGTGCTAGTTGAAGGAAAAGATGAAAAAAAAACTTATGATTGCACTATTGCTATAGAATTTTGGGAGAATATGAAGTCAATTTATGAAAAGGAAGATGAAGAAGAAGATAATCATCTCTGCCATCTAAGTTCAATTGCAATCAAAATTAAAGTGGTGTCTAATTCCATATCATCTTCTTCTCAGTATATGTGTTTTCCATGATTGATCTTATTTCATTCCATATGAAGAAAATTTCAATATAGTATTCTAATTTGAATAGCATGCTTTCATACCTATCATATATGCATGAATCTTTAGAAGAAAAAATATAAAGAGTTTTATTCAAATGTTGACAATTATATACTTAAGTTGTATGTGAAGGGATAAATCATTGAAATGTTTCCCTCAATTGGTCTTGATGAAAATAAAATTGTGCGTGAAATTGCTTAAACTATCAAAAGTGGAAATATATTGAAAACCTTACGTCTAACTTTCAAAGTGTTATTTGTATCAAGAAAAGAATCTATGACACTGATCTAATTTCCTATAAAAGGAAATTGTTTAAGAAGAGAAACATGACCTTCAAGAGATTATTCTATTTCTATCACACTAGCAAAATTAACTTTTATTGTTATAAAAAAAGGGGCATCAAGTGTCTAATTGAAAAAGTATTTAGATTCCAAAGGATTCCATTTATGTTGATAAACCTTTAAGAACTAATTCATATATCGATCCAAAAAGATAAGGGTAACAAGAGCATGTATTTGAAAATTAATTATAGAGGAGAAAAAGATGAAGAGGAGGATCTTAAAGGATCAAATGAAAATTGCAACACCAAAGCCTATTCTACTTCTTCGTAAAAGAAAGGGAATTCATTTGAATTTTTTTTTAATTCAAAGTTAGTATTATTCCTTCTGTATTACATTGTAATTAATATGAAATAATTCATTATTAGATGATAAAATTTTTTTATTACAAGTCTTTGATAAGTGTTGTTTGATACATGACAGTTATGTTCAAATCATGTTTGGATGCCTTGGATAATTGTTGATTTGATTCTAAATTTGCCTACATGATTTGTGTTTAAGATGCTTAAATTCATTTTAAAATGAATGTTTAAATTCATGAGTTGATACTCTTTCATGCATGCAATATGTTTTTAAGACCTTAAGAGACTAGTCGACTGGTGGTAAAACCAATTGATGTATTTAAGGGGCCATTTGATGTGTCCCCTAGAAACTAGTTGTTGAGTGTTGTATTTTATTTTTCAAAACTCAATAAGAAAAATAAATCTTTACAAATCAGTTGATTAGTGTAAAGAACAATCAATAGATTAGTCAAACCAATCAATTGGTTCATCCAAAGAATATAAGGACCCTTCTAAAAAAACCTATTGATCTTGCTTTCTTTTCCTTTAACAAGCTATTCAAACCTAAACCACTTTTCTCCACCCCTATCCTTGATTTATATTTATTTCTCCACCAAATCTTGCAAACTTTATATTGATTTGACCAATGGAATAAGGAGAACCTACTATCTCTACTAATTTAAAGAAAGAAACTTATTTGGTATGTACATCAATAATGATATGTGCTCAAACTCTAATTTGCTATTAGGTAAAATTAAAGGGTGTTTCTGCTTAACTTTAAATTGGATTGTGATCATTAACATTACCTATCTGATTTCAAGTGTAAATCAATCATTATTGTCATATTTATTTACAATCTCTTGATTGGTCATGCCGGCCTCTATGTGTGTTATGAGGAGCTGATTTTGATCGGTTCTTATGTTTGTGTGTTATCAATACTATAATCATTTCCTTTGTTATTTATATTTCTCTAACAAAATTTTAGTTATATTTCTTCATCTCTTCATTTGTGAGTTGTGATTTTCTGCTAAAACCATATAGCCTTAGTATCATTTATAAATTTTTCCTAATTAATTATTCTTATACTTAATTATCTTGATATCATTGATCTTCATTAACCAAAGTGACACCTACAAGGACAAGAAAACTTCCTACCATTCCCAAAAAAAGGTGAGGGATATGGATTCATATCAATGAACAAGTTTCTTATTTTTTACAACTAAATATAGAGGAACCACAACCACATGCACATCATAGACCTTCTTTGCTTATGCCTAAAAATGAGATTTGTCCTCTGACTCAAATTCTTAACCTCACATAAGAATTATCCCTTAACCGCCATTTTTTTTTCTTCTATGTCTAAGCATTAAAATGGCTTAGTTACTTTAAGGAAAATAAACTTGTCTTTAGATGTTGCAGCAACACTAATCTTTGTGACAATCAATTATATGTATCCTTTATGCCACATATACATGATTATCACATGCTCTCGCTACTAATCCACAAATATCCTTATTATAATGAGTTAGTTAAACTCTTCTACAAAAACCTATCCTTCAATAAAAGCACTAGAACTATTACTTCTTATGTCAGAAATGTTAGGATACACTTGGATAATACTAGGTTAGCTAAGGTTCTTGGGATTCTGGTAGTAAAGGATAGGACATCATATGAGTAGTGGTTAATCAACAACTAGGTTGATGAGTTCTATGCCTAATTATGGCATAAACATCTTGTTAGGGGTTGACATGGGAAGAAGGAGAGGTCATCAATCTTTCCTCTAGAGAAGAGGATTTTTCAATACTTCATCTACCACATCCTATTTCCTAAGGTGGATATGGAGATTATCTGAATCTCAAGGATTAGAATTCCTTGGAAGCACTTATGATTCTGAGACCCCATGCACTTTCTTCATAACATATTAGGGCACATGATTCACGTCAATCAACACTCTAAGATCAAGATATTTGAGCTTGCTAGGTTACCATTTGAAGGGTTTCGAGCTACCCTGATACACTTGACTGGTTCTGGATATAACTTGTTTGGCTACACCATATATTAGCCAGCATAGGGTATTCAATTGAGGATGATGGATAGATTATGAAGAAGTTTCAACCTACACCATCCACATAGCCAACACACAGAGTTGGTGCAAATATAACTGAAGTAGAGATTTCTGGTTAGGGGACTCATGGCTCTACTTGGCCTTCAGAGACCTTTGATAGGCCATCCATCTCTCAAGGGAGAACCACCATGGTTAGACTTTAGGATTTTATAATTCGAGGGGTTAGGCTACTACAGAATCACCAAGTATCATTGGAGCATAAGATATCACAAATTGAGGTAGATTCCAAAGCCATACAAGCATTGCAAGATCTTATATTATCCCTCCTTTAAGTTGGCTTACTAACACTAACTCAATAGAGACCTAGATCATCAACCTAATTAGATGTTGTTAATGATATAGCTGTAAGAGACACTATAAAACAACATCTAATTGTTGAATATATTATCTTAAGTGATATTCAGGAAACTACTAATACTCTAAAGGATTTATAGACAACTCATAATAGGGACTCATATTGAGTCTACTAATAGTAATATATTTAACAATTATAATTTAGAGAGTATTATGAGTGAGGATGTTGATAGAGATTCAAATACCTTTGTCACTACCCTAAACTCCACCCCAAATCATCCATCTTCCACCTCGATAATTGTTTCAAGTACCAGGGATGTTGATTAGAGACTTAAATAGTCCATGATCATATTAGTGTGTGGGATACATTGCATCTTTTGATGATAATTTTATTAGAATTGTAAGTATCCACTTATAGCTATCCATTTTTATGTAAAAACTATTCGATACGACTATATGTTTTAGTGTTTACTTACTTATCTCTAAGTAACTTTAGAGGAGATTCTTCTACTTTATTTTGCCCATCTCATTATACTTTTGTACATTTTGACTTACACGAGATGGCATTTATGAATTTATGTCTATTATTTTAAATGTATTACCATTCATATTATCTAATTCACTATAAGTTCTTATAATATCCAATGTGATATGATTTATGATTTGAATTCCTTAACATAATACATTAAGTAAAAATGGCTTTATGTACATACACATGATCAATTGATCAAACCATCTGACCCTAATAAGATGTGACCACTAATGATTGCCTATCTGACTTGGTGATGGTTTATCTAACCTTATCACATGAAATAATCTATTTTATTATTTGAATTCAATTAATGTTATCATATCTGCATAGGATTCATCCATTTCATGTTCATTTGTTTAAATAATAGTTAAATCTCTCTTGCATGACAGTGGCTCATTTTTTATTTTTGAATGAACTTTATCTAATATATTCCTACTCTTATGGATTAACGAGAAATGACAATATCTTATAATGCACAATTAATGTGCTTATGCATCTACCACACTTTTTTACTTCTTGATAATTTATCTATCACATCAAGAGGTTAATTATTTAATGATATATCTCATGCAACTATCCTTTCACTTTACATTTTGAAAATTTTCTTTAAATATGATATCATTGAGGCAATGCTTCACTTTAACATGTTGTTGGAATATGCTATCAACATTTTTGACACAAAATGTTAGAAACTTATGATGTAATCTACATTTAGTCAAATTTTTAATCATCATGATAATAATACTTACCTCTAATCAAATTATCTTGATAAATACTAACTCTAAAGGAAAATGAAAGTTTCTTCATGGCTCTTAAGTACAAGTTACATGTTGGATGGAATCTCCAATTCTCAACGAGGATACACTTGTGAGATTCCACCATAATTGTTGAGCATGAGAGACATTCCAAAGAATATTAAATGAGTTTTACCTTACTCACTTTAGTTATTCGTATTTAGTAAACTCTAGCTAAACAAATTGAAATGCATAAAATTGTCATATCTAACTTAGGTTGGTCTCCCATATGACTAAACAGACATGCCATATACATTTTAAGGGATGTTTGGTATCTCTACCATTTAAATCCATCTATGATTCTGTCTTATTACTAGGTATACCCATTTGTGCACATGGTATAATACTTGAATACTTTAGATTCTATGATCATTAGTAATTGATTCAAGCACTTTATTCTTGATAAATCCAATATCATTTGACTTCATCTTGTTCAGCACACATGTCCATATTCGTGTTACCTCGACAATGGAAGATATTAGTGTTCCTACTAACAATTTCAAGATTGTCATGCAACTTCCCTCGCTATAAGTGATGCATCATGCACTATCACAAATTTTGCACTTATTTTCTCTTGTGATAGTGTGAAATATATATATATCATGGTTAGATATTTAATATGAGTCGTATACAATTCATATATTGATAAAATTTGAAAACCCTACTACTTTCATTTGCCAACTCATGTAAGCGATTATACTTCACAAAAAATGAGTTTGAAGGTTTGAAATTTTTCAAAAACACGTTTTCTCACTTTATACATGCTAGTCCATGCCTTCACTTTCATTCCTACTTAACTAAACATGAATATTTATGCTCATATATGATTATAATAGTTTTATATTATCTATGAGCACACATGACACTCTTATTGCAAGTTGATATCATTTATCAACTTCCATGTTCTCCTTGAAAAATTTAAAATCTATCAAGTCATATTTGTTGGGAAACTACTTTCTTAATGATTGCATCTTATCCCTCATTATCTTTCTTGGTTATACATTGAGTTGCATTTCATGAATGGCTATGTGATTAATGTTTATATATTTTAATTGCTATTGAAGAGTTGATGTCAATACTTGATTGCAATAATTTCAAATTGCACTCCACTTATAGGTATTACATGAAGCATGAAGTGCTTATGACATGTTTCCTTTGCTAGCTTTGCATCCATTTATTTTAAAGGTGTCTTATTTTAATGATTAAATGCTCACCCTTGGTACATATTGATAACACTTAATGCTTTAACATTTATACACTTGTCACACTTCACCAATTCACCATAGTTTTGACAAATTAGTTCTTATAAGTGTGTCTCATCTTGGTTATCTTCCTTTTTACATATTTTCCATTCATTATTAGAAAAGTAGAAATACAAAATGGTCATAATAGGAAGTAGAGACACTTCTTTACTTGAGTAGACTTATGGAAAAATAACACGTGACCTAAATATGCTTGTTTACATGCATTTGAGCATTCAACCTTCACTTATCATCATCTTATCATATCAAGTGTTTGAATTTGGCTTTCACATAACCAAGT
Organism: Tamarix austromongolica; assembly: GCA_039764185.1. Classification (NCBI taxonomy): domain Eukaryota; kingdom Viridiplantae; phylum Streptophyta; class Magnoliopsida; order Caryophyllales; family Tamaricaceae; genus Tamarix; species Tamarix austromongolica. The sequence continues at coordinate 149,584,309 of CM077809.1, forward strand.
GCAACACTAATTTTCTCATCCATTTCTTTGTTGATAAAGGTTAATTGAATACATGCATTCCACTGATGACTTATTTGTGATCTTTGTCTCTCTCTATAAAAATTTGGTATCCTCTTTATGCTTAAAGTATATTATACTCAATTCACACTAGTGATACTTTTCCATTAACCGATGTGTTTGCCTTGATCACTAATTCATATAAATATTGAAAAGTTACGCCTTATATGGCTTATTCATTGTAGTTATCGAATCTCTCAAATTTTGTTTATTATACAAAAGGGGGAAACTAATAACAGTAAATGAAAATGATAATATCGTTAAATCTTGCTTCCACATAACCATAAGTAGGGATGGCAATTTTCCCTGCAGGTTCGGGGCCCAATCGGGGATTCCCCATTTGGGTTCGGGTTCGGGAGAGAGAATTTAGGGATTGGGTTGGGTTCGGGGATTCTTAACGGGGATTTTTTCCGGGACAGAGCGGGGACGGGTTTGGGGTCCCCATCCCCGAACCCACCCCAAAATTTTTTTATATATATATTTATATAATTATATATATATATATAATATAGAATTTTTTTATAAAATATAATATAAAAAAAATAGTTTGAGGATCGGGAATGAGATCAGGGATCGGGTATAAAGTCGGGTTTCGGGGATCGGGTCGGGTTTTAAGAACAGGGAATAAATCGAGGATTGGGTCGGGTATGGGGATTTGATCCCCACGGGGATTGGGTCGGGTAATCCCCAATAAAAAAATAACGGGGATCGGGTCGGGTTCGGGGATTATTTTTCTTATCGGGTTCGGGGATGGGATGGGGTCCGCCCCGTTGCCATCCCTAACCATAAGTAATATTTATTCACCTATTTGTTAATTACTTGAAATTATGTAGCTTTGATATTCATTTTTGATATCATCTCTGTTGCTTTAGCTTTTATAACTCCTTGTTGACTTGATTCAATGTGATATGCATTGGTTATATCTCATGGTCCTAAATTTTCTTCTATGTGAGGTATATACCTAACTTAATAAGTGTCATTTATCTTTATTCATGCTAAGGGACATTGTCATATATTAGCATACTCCTTAGGTACCTCACCTTCCAGTTTGTTGAGTAGATTAACATATATAGCTCTGAATTCTATTTTCATATCACCAAGTTATCACCTAAATCTTTAGAAATTATTGATAATTTTTATGGCTAAAAACACTTGTGATATCTCATGTGCTTCAACCCCATCATGTATGAGTTATTCAGCTAAATCTTAGTACTCATATCTCTAATTTTAATGCCCATGCTATTTTAGATAGTGGGATATTAATAATCATACTGTGACATTGATAATCTTGCTGACATATGCATATTCTGAGGGGGAACATACTTGGTTTAATTGATCCCTTGAGTTATTACCCCATGCTTAGTCTAAAGGGGCATCATATTTATCTTGCGCCTATTCACTATTGATTTTGTATTTGAAAAATCTCTTATGCTTTAATTGAGAATGTACATATCTTCAAGATAGATTCTTATGCATTTGGTTTCACTCACTGTGTTGAAGCCCTTTCCTTTTGTTAATGTAAAAAGGGGGAAATGGTGAAAAGATGTTATGTGCTGACTTTTTTAATCATTATATTGTCATTCATATGATACTCGTATACTTTTATTGTTAATTGGAACACAAACTAACTTTTTATTAACCCATAAAGAACTAACAAAGAGGATTCTTGAATATGACTCACAAATAATGCATATATTAGAGGAAACTCACAAAGAGATCATCTGAAGGAAAAAACTCAAGTCTTGTTATATTAATGTCTTAATTTCATCCAGAATACATGGGCTTTATACCATGGTGAAACCTCCTCACTAAAAATAAAATTTCAAATAAAGATAAATCACACATAAAATAATATTTATAATAGACACATGCCTAAATATACAAGATAAACTAACAAAAAAAACTTCTTAATCACTAAGTAATCAAATGAACTAATGACACTTAAGTCCTAATGACCGACCTTATATGTCATATGTCTTAGTGATGTCCTCTCCTTATAATTAAGTCCTTAATCACATACTTAGACAAGTAACCTTGTAAAGTAAACTCTTTAGTATTATTGACCCTAATAGCATGAAAGATAATGATCTTGCATCATTCTACATTTGTTGAGAAGTTGCATCATCATTGTATGGAGAAAGACCACCCACATTGAATGTCCTTGAAACTTCTCTATATGAATTTGGAAAATCAAGCTCATAAGCACTCTTCCCAAATCTCCTAAGTATTTTGAATGGACAATTTGCTCTTGGTATCAATTTGGTCTCCATTAGATGAGGAAAGTGTTCATTTCTTAAGTGTAACTAAACTAAATCTATAGGAGAAAACACATGTTAACTTATATGCTTGATAGCTCTAACTTGGTAAGTTGCATTACCCTTTTGAGTGTTGGACTTCACTTGTTCATGAAGCCATTAAAATCTCCACTCTCTCTTATGCTTCAAATCTCCGTTCTTCAATGGTACAAGATTGATTGACATGTATGTATTTATGTCATACACCACTTTAAATGGAATTGAACTTGTTGAATGTGAATGACTTCTATTGTATGTAAACTCAATATAAGATAACTTCACATCCTAATCCTTGGTACTCTTACTTCCCAATTCTCTTTGCAAAGTACCAAGTGTTCTATTAGTTACCTAAAATTTGCCATCAATTTTTGGATGATGATATGTACTAAATAGAAATTTTATCCATAACAAATGTCATAAGGTCTTCCTAAAGTAGCTTAAAAACTTTACATCTTTATTAGAAATAATATTTTTTAGATCACAATGCAATCTCACCACTTTCGTGAAATAAATATCTACAATGTTTGTATCATCATTTGTTTTATGGCATTGAAATAAAGTGCGACATTTTTAAAAATCTATTAACCACTACCATGATTAAATATTTGCCACCTTGAGTCCTTGGCAAAACAAGCATAAAATCCAAGCTAACCATTTCCAGTAGTTGAGTACGCATAGTTAAAGGCACATAAAACTCTTTATTGAAGAAAATATTGCTTTTTTAATATGTAGCCCATCTTCTAACCATAGCTTGAACATCCTTAGCTGATAAAAGTGTTATTGATGTAGCTCCAAGGTCTTGTTCACTCAAAAATGTCTTGGTATTTCACCTTAATGCACTTCTTTGATCAACAAGATGATCTTGCAACACATACCTTTATTTACTTGAATAGTAATCTATAACACTCCAAAATTTACTACTAAACTTTTTTATTTTAGCGAAAGTATAATAATAAGATAATTGGATATTACCACCGTACTTAATATAAGTTTAGATTACCATATCATCCTTACATTGAATATAGGATAAAATATTTAGAACTTAAAATAAGATAAGTAGAGAATAAGAGAAATTTCCATAAACTTAGATAAGAGTTGGAGATCGAACTCTGAGTATAGAATAACAAAATACAACAAAAAATAATAATCCAATAGAACTAAGAGTCTGAAAGGTATCCAAACTAAAACTAGCTACTAGATAACATTAACTCTATATCCAACCCCTAATAGATACAAAAACTACTCATCTACAGGTTGTGCATCATAAGTAGTGAAATAATCAAGATAGTCCTCAAAGATATGCATAACTAAAGCTAGGTCACTTGCTAATGAGAATGAATACCGCCCATAAAAAGGATGATTGATACACTACATATTGAGTAAAGTAATAATAAAATCATAAGAAAGAGGCATGCATAACACATATGATCACGTTAAAGGATTAATCATAGATAATAATTGAAAGTATATGAGGGTTCCCCATAGGAATTAAAAGATTTCCTTAATAGATGATTACACGTTTCTATTTATTAAATATCTTGAGTTCAATGACCCTACTATCTATCACCAGTGAAATGGTATCAACAATATACAACTCAAGGACATAACACTCTTGACCACTATTATCATCTAATAAAACAGACTTGTACAACCATAAGATATAAAGCTCCTAGCTACTATTCTCATTTAGTAGAACAAACTTGTACGACCCTTAGGCATAAGGCCACTAGCCATTATTCTTGTCTTGTGGAATAGACTGGTACAACCTCATGGTATAAAGTTCCTAACCACTATTCTTATCTAGTGGAACGGATTGATGTAACCAATCCCGATTCATGTGATATTTCACTTTACATATTAATATCTTATTAAAAAGTTGATTATCTTGATATTGTTATAAAAGCTTGTCATAAATGTGCAAGGCACATAAAACATAATTAAAAGATATGTGGCTCATTCCCTAAGGGAAAAGACCACAATACCTCTACAAAACCTTAATTTCACAAGAAAAGCATAACTTATACCCTGAGACCCATCTAGCTACCAAATTTAGTACACATTAATAATATATCATTATTGAAAATATATCTAAAATCAAGGTCCAAATCAAATGCAGTACACATGTGATAACAAGCCTTCCTCTAGGATTCCTATTCTCAATTTAAGATATTTTTTCATTTTATTAGACTTATGTTGCTCATAATCACCCAAAATATTTCACGTAACATACTTAGCATAAATCAATCCAATATCACTTGAGAAATACCAAAACTCCATATTTAACCCAAGCTGACCATAATACTCCTATCTTACTTAAATGGTTCAAGGTCTCTTTTCATAGAACTTACGTCTTACTCAACCTTCACTTGATTATATTACACATGCGACTAATTATAAAACCCTCATCAATTACCATAAAAATCCTATGAGTCCCAACATTATCAACTTTCAACCTTTAACATACTTCATTGTGACCATACTCAACCATATTTATAAGATAATTCTTCATATCTTAATTAAAACAATATATCATGCCAACATGATAAGGTTAAAAGATAAAGCATAGCGGAGCAATAATACAAATAACTCCTATTTTCACATAGCATTCAATTTTCCATAACACAATATAACAATATCATGGCATGACATCAAAAAAATGAATTAGAAAATATAACTATACTAACCTGAGATTACATACAACTTATACATAACATCAAAGCCCTATCATAAATAATGTATTATTACCTAAATGTGCTGGTCTCTAAGTAAGAATAACTCTTCTCCTCTAAGACTACTGTAAAATCACCTAAAAACCAATAAGAACCCAATTTTAGAATGTTGGGAAATGAACAAGGATCGACAAGGTAAGAGTAGAAAGAGATAGTGGAGGAAGAGATCGAGAAGGTTGATGAAGAAGGGCGAAAAAGAAATAGTGCACTCAATAAGGGGGCATTGACTGGCTGAGACAGAGGGGAAAGAGCAGGGTAGACCAAAGGTCAAAGGGAGAGAAAAGCCTAGGAAAAAACATACTTAACTAAGAGTTGAGGGAGAGTAAATAATGAACGTGCTCAGTAAGACAACCAAGATCAAGGGAGAAATTCACCTAGTCAACAAGTCGACTCACTCAATGAGTTAGCCAACTCAGCGAGTTTAATCTACTCATCAAGACAAGCCAAGAACAAAAGGAACACCACAAATTAGCAAAAAGAGGAAAATGTCACAACAACTGAGGGTGATAAGCTAGACTACTAAGTCAAAATGGTGGTGGTAGTGGTGGCGAAAAATTGATGATAACCAAAGGAGAGGAGATAGAGAAGTTTGGGATTTTTTAGCTAGGTGAGTTGCGAAGGACGAGGAAAACAACTACAATAATAACCTATAGGGTGGTGTCTGGGAAATTGCTTAGAAAATTAGTGAGAGAAATTTCAGAGCATCATGGAGGATAAGGCTTTACAACTTATAATAAATGGCCATAAATGGGATAAGGTATTTATACATGGTCGCTTGTAAAATAATGGATGGCATAAAGGATATGGGAAGTGAGGTCAGGTGATGGTTGATACGCAACAAATAGGGGGAGAAGAAAAGGGGATGAGACAATGGTGTGAAAATTACTTAACTAAGGTAAGCTGACTATGGTGTAGTGAAGCATTAGTATTAGCTGGGGAGGTCTAGTTTGATTAATCAAATCGAGAACAAATCGGTTGACAGGGAGAGAAGTCATATGAAAATGAGAGGGAGAATTAGGGGAAAGAGGAAAATAAAGAAAAGGGAAAAGGAAAAATAAGAGAAATAAGGTTGAGTTTGGGGTTTAATTCGGGTTTAATTTAGTATTGAAAAATTAGGGCGAGATTAAAATAACAATCACTTGGGATTAAGGTTAGATTAAATTTATACTATCATGTATGGCATAGGCTCCATGACTCCCATGATTCCCATAATTTTTAAAAATCTCCACAAAGTCTTCATCTTTAATATACACATCCTTTAACATCATGAATCCCAATAACTATGCGTCCATGAGTCTGACTATCATAGATCTCCTAGAAAGAGCATCTGCTACAACATTCTCTTTTATCATCTAAATTTTTAGTAAAAAACACAAAGGATTATAAAAGGCTCACCTAATGTGCATGTTTTTTATTCCCCATCTTTTAACCATGCATGTGTCTAAGAAATCATGATCTGAATGTAGCAAAAATAGTTTAGGCCTAAGGTGTTTACTCTAGTTCTCTAAACACCTTATGATAACATAGACCTATTTATCATAGTTTAAGTAATTGATACCATTTAACTTCTCACTAAAGAATATAATGGGATTATTTTTGAGAAAGTACGTATCCAATACCTATACCTCTAACATTACAAGTTACTTCAAATAACTTATCAAAGGTAGGTGAGGATAATATTGGTGCTTTATAAATCTTAGTCATCAAAAGCATTATTGGTTGCTTTGCTCCACTTGACTCCACCCTTCTTCATGAGTTGTGTAATTAGAGCTACAATTGTTGAGAAGTCTTTGATGAACTTCTTATATAAAGATGCTAAACCATCAACGTTTCTAACTTCATGAACATTAGAAGGCTTTAGCCATAATGAAATCGCCTCCACTTTAGATGAATAAACTCTCACATGTGATCTCCACTAATAATATAAATAAGGATGATCACACTCTCCATCATGAATATGCACTTATTAAGCTTGTTATAAAGCTTTACCTTAGTTAGCTTTTTAAAAAGTCTTACCAAGTGTACTAGATGCTTCTTTTCACTCTTATTGTATACCAAAATATTATCTAAGTACATAAATACAAAGTCACCTAAGAATGGATTTAGTGCCTCATTCATTTAAATCATGAAATATCTTGGTGCATTATAAGGTCCAAAAGGCATCACCATCTACTCATATGAACCATATTTAGTCTTGAAAGATTTCTTTCACTCATCACTTCCCATTATTCTGATTTAATAATATCCACTCCTCAAGTCAAACCTAGAGAAAACCCTAACTCCATATAGTCCATCCAATATGTTATCAAGTCTTGTCATTGAAATCATATACTTGATTGTTATATTGTTCACAACCCTTGAATCAATACACATCCTTTATGTACTGTCCTTCTTAGGAATAAGTAAATTTGGTACAAAATATGGATGCGTGCTCTCCCTTATAAATGCTTTATATAAAAGCTATTGAATTGACCTTCTAGGATCTTTTGGTTCTTTAAGTTTGTATCTATAAGAAACTTTATTTGGTAGAGATAATTCAAGCATAAAACCAATGGCATGCTATATGCCTCTCAATGGTGGTAAGTATTCAAGAAACATATCTTTAAACTCCTTCAAAAGCTTTGAAAGCTTTGAATTACCCTTTGTACACTTCCCTTGGTTGTGCCTCTTTCACAACTAAGGCATATCAAAAACCCTCTTCTATGATGGCTTCATGAACAAACTTTTTCTTCCATGACTCTCCACAGCTTTGGCATCATCATTGATGAATGTCTTGAGCTTTTATTTCTTATTCCCTTTTCACAACATACATTCATTAGGGACTCAATCATGTTTGACTTCCTAACCACCTTATCCTTGGATTTATCCATTAGACTTTACCCATTTTTTATGTGTTAAAATTTGAGCTTGGATTTTGAATCCCCTCAAATGTGGTTAAAGTTGATGACTTGCTTGTCACCTTGGCTCATTTAACTTGATTCTCAAATTTGATATTTAATTTCACCAAGTCTTCAAATATACCATATATGAAAACTTCTACCTTCTCCCTTACATCCATGTTGATATCACCAAGGAATCTAGCGCATGTTTAATCATTCCTCTCTTATACATCACAAATCAAAGCCAATCTTTCAAATTCCATCACATACTCTTCAAAACTTAAAAAACTTTGATTGAGGGTTGTCATCTTCATAAAAATGTCTGCTTAAATTCTTCAAGCACAAACTTCTTTTTCAAGTGGTCCTTCAAAATTTCCCATAACTTGATATTTCCCATTGTAATACCCCCTTTTCACTCCTATAAATTTTTGTTCAAAAGAATAAGATATAAGCCAACACCAATACATAAGGAATGTTACTATTACACCTAACATAAGATAAATGTTTGTTGATTTCATTGGTCAAGTAATGTCATTATCATTATTTTGATGATAACAAACAACTTTAAAGAACTAATGTGTTTGCTTAATTATGCATGAACTATGATTGAAAAAAAAAAGAAGATCAAAACACTCATTTCTCAAAGTGTAAATATAAAAGAGTAATCAAGTTTCAAAGCACAAGAGAAGGTAGCTTGAAGATCACCAAGACTTAAGGTTTAAAGATTATATTTCTAAGTCTTAGGTTTTTTTTTTATGAAGAGTTAAGTTGAGTAATTTCACCTTTTAATTTAAACTCTTTAAAAAAATTTAAACACCTGACTTGAATTCTCTTTACGTGAATTCATCGTTGATATTTATTTCTAAATCTTTCTAAGTGTTTTAAATCTTGTTGTTTGGTTCTAGTCAGAATCAGCCAACTGGTCTCCAGACCAATTGACTAGTTTGGTTTAAACCTAGGGCATTAAAAGTGTAAAAACCTAAACGGATTGGCTGGCATAGCAAATCAATCAACTAGTCCATGGTTTTTTCTCTTTCAGGAACTTATTAGCCTTTGTTTAAATACATCAACTAGTGTTCCTAAATTGATCAACTGGTTTGAAATTTTGATTGACTAGTTTAACCGACTAGCCCATGGGCTTTGCTGTAGAAACCCATTTGTCTTTGTTTAAATACATTAACTAGTTTTGCCAAACAAATTGGTTGGTATGGAAAAATGATCTACTAGTTTGACAAACCAATCCATGGGGTTTTCTCCTACAAAAACCATTCATTTATGTTTGAACACATTAACTAGTTTTACTAAACTAATCAACTAGTTTGGAAAACTGATTGACTAATTTGACTAACCACTCCATAGGTTTTGCTCTTGCATAAGCCCATTCGTCTCTATTTAAATATATCAATTGGTTTTGCCTAACCAATCTACTAATTTGACCAATTAAGCTAAGGGTTAAGGCAAAGTGAAACATGGTTTTGCCTAGGTAGTAAACCAGTCGAATGGTTTGAGTAAACCAATAAAATGGTCTAAAGGACACGTTAAATAGTTTACTAAATAGTGGTAGTGCTCAAATATGTTCATAAAACCAACTATGTACTACATAAAACTGATAAACCGATTTTTCTAATAGATCGATTGGTTTGTGTAATAATGGCATTTCCATCTTAGGTCTGAATATATTCAGTCAACTAGTTTGAACAACCAATCAATAGGTTTGTATAACTGATCAACTGGTTTACCCAACCAATCAACTGGTTTACCCAATCGATCGACCGGTGAGTATTAAATGCTGGTTTTCTATCCATTAGGTAATAAAAATTTTGGGCCATTTGTGCCTAACAACTACCCTGTGAGGGTAAGCCTTATAAAGAAGTTCCCTCAGTATTTACTACAACAAGTTTTAAGCTACATGCTTATATTTACTATGCAATTGATCATCTACTTTCTCAATCATTCAATTGCTCATTTAAAACTTTCATAACTTTTAAATCATAAGTTTTCATTGAAAAATGTTCATTGCTCACTTCTTTTAACTATAATTGCTCCATAACTACAATGTCTCTTATTACATCTAGCTAGATTGCATCTCATCCAAATTTCTATACTTTCATATCTTTCTTTTTAGTGAGAATCAATTGTAATCACAATAACCTTACAAAATTTATTATAAAGATGTTAGTGATTGTTTGGGGTGTCATTCTCATGTGATTCTTGTTGATAATCTAAAAGAGATAAATAGGTCAAGTTGTAGATCATCTATTAGAGATCCATTAAGATTGTAAGGATCATAAATCGGAAGAAGAGTGATCATCAATAAAAATATGTCACTAGTTTAAAATCCAATAGGGAGAAACTTTTGGTAGTGTATGTAGATAGTAACTTGCTCTTGAATCACTATAATTTATGTGCAAATTTTTATTCTTATTTTCCATTTTTATTCCCAAAATTTATCTTTTGCTAGGTGCAAAGCTAAAAACCTATCCAATAAAACCTGAAAAAAAATATTAACCAAATCATTGAACTAGAACAGTAGTGATAAAGTTGACAGAAAACTTCTAAAATGATCCCTAATAGAGTAGAGGAAGCCCTGGATTTCAAAATATTAATCAAATATCTGAAATATAAATGTCTGGTAACAATGCCAATAAAATTTACAATATTCAAGAAATCATAGCCAAAATCTAAAAACAAATAAAAAAATCTTCAAGCAACAAAAAATCCTGTTAGCCCTAATGCTCTACCTAAGCTAATAATCATATTAATATTCTAGAAATAATACCTACACATGGACATCTAAACAAATGTGGTATAATTACAAGATCGCAATGACTAAACAATCCAACACATAGCAATAACATGCTCACATTTAACATATGATCATGCCATAGAGAATATGAAACATTATTCAACATGCAATGATGTAAATGGCATCGATGACGAGCTCTAATATTATCAAATATAAAGAATAATGGGTAAACCATAGATTACATACTATCATATAGATCACAGGTAACAAAAGACCTAGCTATGCATAATTACAATGTCAAAAGGAAGATATGTAAAACATGTTATAGTAGAATAAAAGAATAATCATGCAATCATAAGAAAACATGGTTACACTCACTAACATACTATTCACACTAAACATATTGTCCATTACTATTCCTACTATTCATTTATTACCATATAAACCTTCCATTTAAGTTCGCATAGTCATTTCTTAATCAATTCTGGCAAAATATAATACATCAAACTTTTTTTTTTACATTCTTACTCATTTTCTTATATGTGATATCATAATCCACTTTTCCTTATATTACACACGATATTAGATTTCACTTACATAGTCGATCACATTGAAACATTTTTTATATATACCACTACATTATTTTTTATTCATGAAATTCTTGAGTTCTAAAGAATCGGGTCACCCACAAACTAATCATGCAAAGCACAAAGACTACACGATAACCACGATTATACTACCACATAGAGATGGATAACACCATATGAAATAATCATCAAAAGTGCATAGACTCAATACACCCACGAAATAATAGTTCATAGCACAAAGACCCAAGACACCCATGAAAACCACTCAATAGCCTAATTTCTAAAGTGTGCTCACCCCTATAGGGCTTGTAAGTCACCTATAAAGTAGGAAGAGGGACCTCACTAAAGGCATAGAAACCAATAACAAACACGAAATACACTATCATACCATACAAAATTATAGGGAATGTATCTATTGCATGACCCTACCTTAAAGGCCATCCAAATGCTACCCGAGGTGGAATATATGCAATCACTAGCTAACCCACTATAGGTAGATAGTATCTTATTTGTTTCACTTATCATTTGAATTATTTCAAAATTTATGATCATGGCCACATATTCCATCAAACACAACACTTATGTTCTTAACAAAATCAAATATGATTAAATATAAAGGAACCAACTACTTTATCCTACTAATATGGATAATCACAATACTATATACATGGTTGGTAACTTAAGCATACAATCTCATGCTTACATATAATACCAGCTTTTGGGAAACATGTTATATTCACACCAACCATCCATGTGATACAACCTATATAAAACAGCTTATGTGATATTAATTATAAAATATAGTTATGAAAAGTCACGATTCACATCTAAAAAGAACCACATGATATCACACCACAACCAAGAGAATAAGGTCCATAACCCTAAATTAAACTCGATCATCTCTAAAACATGCTTAAGATAAGCTAAGGGAATAGGTTCACAACAAGAGTCAAAAGGTCAAAGACATATTTAAGATAAATTTTTCCATTCTTGATCATATATTTGAAATCATTGAAATACACATCATCCATATCTTTATACTTCCATATTCAGCATAAAAGTATTATGTGACCTTAGTATACTCACACAACACCATTATATATGCTTCCTCAACCAAAACCCTAGCATACTCCTAACATAATCATGACATTAAAACCACATATAGCCACATAAGGTCTATTAACTATGAATTTAGGAGTTTTATCTAGTTTTTAAGCTATTCGGGTACAAGAAGAAGAAAAATCTAGCTTTGATAAATCCACCATAACATTTCCCTGGATTACTGATGGAAAATGTATGGCCAAGTTAGAAACTAATACCAGCGGAAAAAAATAATAGAGAATAAATATATTTCTTTAAAAATAACTTAAACAATCATGGTTTACAAGCCAAAATGTCAAACCAATCAATTTCATAGAATTCATCCAAAATGGTAACCTAGAAGCACATTTTAATTGATTTTATATCAAGACTAATAATCACTAAGTAAAAGAATCAAACACAACTTAATTACAAAAAAGCAATCCCAAAATTTGGAGTTTTAGTTCCAAAACTCAATTTGGTCAAGAGTTATTATTTATTCAAGTTGAAGATTTAGAAATGCAATTAGACACATTTTATAACATATTGTAATATCAATTGATCGAAAATAATAAAGGAAAACCATGTTTAATGCAATTAAGATTTTTGAGCCAAAAATACAAATTTGGTTAAATTTTACTAAAATATTTAAATTAGTAGTTCAAAAATGAAATCAATCACATTCTATTACAAATTGTATAATCAATTTAACAAAATAACCCAATGATCAATCAAATTTGAAAACTATAAGAGTTTTAACTAAGAAATCCAATTTTGATTGATTTCACACAAATATCTCCAATTAACACTTTCAACATGGACTTAAATACATTTTAAAAGCATGTGATATAATCAATTTACAGAAAATAGCTTAGTCGGATAACTCTGAACATTCCGGATATAATCGGGTAAAAAAATAAAAATTTCACAAACACATCATACACAACATAATTAACTCACCTAAATCTATCATCCAACTCATATAAACATAATCAAACCACCAATGCATACAAAATCAATCAAAATTAGAGGTTAGGGTTAACAAAATTAAACCAAACAAGAATATGCCATTACAAGCCTAGAAGAGCTCAACCGAGGTAAGTGGGAGCAACAATGGTGCTCACTTAGTCAAACGAGAGCTTTGGTGGTGGTTGAGCTCTACTGTAGTGGCTCAAACTAATAACACACTAGTTGCGCACATTGCTGCCCTATGTCGTTTCCTGACTAATGTTGATGCTAGTGTTGTGCTTTGTTGCTCTCTTCAGTAGTCTTGTTTCCCGCTGGTGGTGGTTCAACTTGATGTTATGGTATGGTGGTGTCTTAGGTCGAAAGGAGAAGGAAACATGGAAAGGAAGTCGGAGGTTGAGGTTTTACACATTTCCAAAATGAGAATAGAATAGAGAGAATATAAAGAGGGATTAGCTGGCGAGTTATTATTATTATTATTTTATTTACATAAAGCTACTTTTATATGAATATATCTAAATAACATCAAAGAGATCAACTTTAATATATTTAATAAAATTTTGTGAGGAATATCTAAATATAAATCAAAAGGTTTATCTACTATTATTTAAAATAAATAACAAACTTATTAAAAATAAAAATACATTTCAACATAATAATAAAAATACACCATCTAAATGTTTGTATAAAACTTTGGTCAATTTTAATTGGTATAAAACCTTTTCAAAAAGTAGTTATTCGTTGACCAAATGGGAAAAATAGAAGAAAAATAATTTTATAAAGAAAATCATAAATAAGTTGCAAAAATCCTAAATTTAAATTTTTTCACATATCTTATAGACCTTGTAAAAATAAATAAATTCAAAGTTAAAAATATTATCTACATATAAAAATCATTAAAATAATTTTACTAATGTAAATAATTTTATAATTTAAAATAATTTATAGTTGTTAAAAAAATATAACTCCAAAATAAAATTGTAATTACAAATAAAATTATAAATAAAAATGAATTTAAAATATTAAAATTAAAACACACAACAAAAATGAAAAAATATATTTTTTAAATAGAAATTTAACCATGTGAACTTAATAAAATCATAGTTGTGAACTAATTCATCGAGAATTATCCACAATGATAATAACTAATTAAATTTTAATATGAATTTCAAAGTGTTGATAAAAAATAAAATGAGTAAAAAACTTATCAAACATTTTTAAGAATCGTGGTTTAAATAAAATAATCTAATTAGAATAAAATTAAATTTCAAAACTCATAAATTTAAACCAATATTTTATTTAAAAAATGGTTTTTAAGAAGCGGATTGTTACACCCTTTCCTTCCCTTTTAGGAGGCCTCTTTAATTAATTTATTTATTTTTACCATGTCCTTGCAAACTTTTTAAGCTTCCAAGTTACAAGTTTTCATTTTTGTTCATTATCAAACTCTTTATGTTTAAAGATAGCTTCCATGGTTTGTAGCCATTCAATTTATGCTTTCGGCTATGGATTTCCTTCTAATTTAGGTAAATGAAACCTTATACCCTTATCATTTTCACCATGTTACCTCATCGGATTTGGATTTGGTCTCTAATTATTGTTTACACTATCTTCTTTGTCATGTTCTATTTGATTATTGCATGTAGTGCCTGCTCTTGATTGTGCCACTTTTCTAATCACCCCTTCCACTTAATTCCTGTGAACACCTATTTGATTCTAAACATGTTGTTGCACCTTGGATAGTTGTGCTTTAATTGCTTGATTTTGCACACCAATATTATGTTCTAATTTTGAACTTGTTCCATCAAAGCTTTAAACATGTTTTCACTTGCCATATTTTATGTATAACATGTGTTAATTTCCTCACCAATTTGTAAATACTGCCCTTCTCTCTTTGATTGGTTGAATATTTATTCAATTAATTTCTTCTTGATGAGTTCTTGATAGTTTCTTGATGAATTATTGAAGAAAATGGTAAAATAATGAAAGACATGTTTGAACTTAATCTCCTAAACCCTAAATGGAATTTAGAAGGTTCAAAATGTGGCTTTGATACTAGAATTGATTCATTTATTGGGTGTTATTAATGAGAATTATATGATCAGGATTTGGTTATGATAGAACCATATAGAATTTGGGGAAAATTTAGGTTTAACTAGATGAATTAGGGTTAGGGATTTAGGAATGACTTTGGTTTAGTGGGGGTCATGGGATTAATTTGGGATATGGTTATGTTGAATCAAAACACAAAATAACTCTTAATTAAATCACAACAAATAATAAAGAGGCTTATTGAATATGACTAAAATAGAATGTATAAATAAGAGGGAACTCACAAAATGATTAATTAAAGGCAACAACTAAAGTCTTTTGGTTTTCATGTCATAATGTTGTCCCAAACACATGGTTTTATACCATGATTACATCTCCTCAAGCCTTAAATTATTGAATAAAAAGATAAGATAAAATAAAGATAAATCACATATAAAATAATAGTTATAATTGGCACACGCCCAAAGATATAAGGTAAACTAGCTAAAACAAGCTTTTTAATCACTAAGTAATCAAATTAACTAATGACATTTAAGTCTTAATGACCTGCCTTATGTGATGAGATTATGACTGATGTATGAATTGATGATTCCCTATCCTTGTGAGTAATTCCTTAATCATACGATTGGCACATGCTTAAAAAAATAGCCTTGTTAAGCTCTTCGTGCTTATTCCTCCTATTTGTGTGTCATATTCTCTTAAGCCAATTATTATCACCTCTAATAGCATGAAATTCAATGCTCCTCGCATCATATTCTCTTTTTTTTATGCGTCTTCCTCTCCTTTCCAACAATCCACACCACCACCAATCGGTGGCCCCAAACCACCACCAGGTAACATCTACATGTATACTCTTTGTCCTCATGAACATCATAACTTTGACTTATGGTAGCTATTGTCTATTGATTTTTGGCCAATCAAAATAAAATAATCTACTAATTTTATTAGTTTTATTACATTATACAATAATTGAACTAGTTCGCCACTATTATGAGATAGTGAAAAAGGTTGAAGTCGCCCCACCTAGAAAAATGTTGGTAGAATATTTGAAGAAGATGATTTGGCATTTAGCTATCAGTTGTCTTGTCATTTTACCTACTAATATTCTTCTAATATGAATAGATTTTTTCTAATATTTAAAACTTAAAATTTGTGGCTTATTTAATTCTTAAGTGTAATATAAGGTGAAGTTTACATTATATCTAATTCAAAATATAATATTGAAACCAAGCACGTGAAGGGAGTAGAATCAAATAAAGATAGCACCTTGAGTAATCATACTCTAATGTTAGTTGGGATAATGTCGAGCCCCAAAAATTAAGCATCAATCAAAGAGAAAAAAATCACAATGTTCATGAGGGTGGGGATGGTTGTCTAATTGTGTCGCCATTAGCTAGTAGCAACTTGAGTCGTTGGCCAGTGCTAGCATCGGGGTGAAGATGTGAAGTCAAGGAGGCATTATGCTACAAAGGAGAAGACCGAATACTTTGTATTATTTATTATAACTAAAAATTGTTTATATATATATATATATATATATATATGTGAATCTAGGCATGGTCAACTTTTAATCCTAACCATTTAGTTAAAATATAGTTAAATTATATATATATATATATATATATAATTTAACTATATTTTAACTAAATGGTTAGGATTAAAAGTTGACCATGCCTAGATTCACATATTAGGTAAATGGTCATTACACAATCTTTGGTTTTGATTATTAGTTCTAACACCATGATTGTTAGGGTTGTCATTTATGATTACAAGATACCATTTAATTGATGGACCATCATGTTGATTAATGTAGTATTTTGTTATGATTATCAATGAAAACACCATTATTTTCACTCATGTACATAAGAATTTAGACTTATAGTTGTTGAAACATTTATCACTTGAAACTCCTAACTATTAGAATTGACTACTACTCTATATAAGTTGTTTTCAATTTGTACCATGACAACACATTCCTTTTAGGTTCTATTGGAAGAAGGCTTAAATAAATATTAAGAGTTGATAGTATTCAAGTATCTATAAAATAGTAATATTGTCATAAAGTAGGAAACAATCATCAAAGTTAGAAACATGAAAGGGTATGAACAAATATGGACACTTGCATCGATTGTGAAGTGAATATTTGATTTGACATAGACAGACAAAGGACATTGACTTTGACACTACAGTAGACAAATCACAATCACCTTTTTAGGTTATATAATCATGATTTTAAACCTTTTATTTTGTTATAAATGATTTTGTTGTAAGTTTATATATTTTTATAGGTAGCGACTTATGATTTTACATGTAATTACTCTATAAGAATTCCAGTCACTCTATATATGATTTTTTCTCTTACATTCTCATAGTTGCATAGGCAATGACTTAGGATTTACTTATTTTTACTTAAAATTTTGTTGTTGTACATGGTGTCTGAGATGATGACATAATAAAACGTTGTAACAACAGGGATAGTAAAATAAACAATTCATATGATAAATCACTGGTAATAAAACCGACTTTAAATTGATAATATGACTAATAGACTTTACAAGATAAGCAAGCTTCTTTAAACAGATACAAAATTATCCTCACTGCAAAACTTTACAGAGGGATAACAATTATGTAACACCCCCAAATTTACTACTGAAAAAATTCATTTAAATCAAAGGGTTTAGCGGAAGCGAAAGAATTAAAACCATAAACTTGGGGGTATTACCGCCACACTTAGTATCAGACCGGTTCATTCCTACCGTTGCGATACTAAGTGCTAAGGCTAAATCCGATCATCAATAAGTACGAAGTATCATAAAATGCAAGACGACATTTAGCATAAATCATTAATAAGATATAAGTCAGACAGAAGTTTGAATACAATTCAAGATTACAACCCCATAATACTTTATTCTTTAAAAACGGGAAACGTAATACAAAATATAGCTAACAAAACAATCCCCAAAAATGATCAGTATCCGGATCGCCTACTCACTCAAGTAAAGCTTTCCACCCCAAAATAGTAACCGATCAAACCTGCATAGGAGGTCTGCTCCCCACCATTGGTGGATCATCACAGGACCCATTCAATCAAGGTAGTATCAGTACGGGTCCAATACGAGTAAGGGCGCCGGTGCGCTAAGGCCAAGCATACAATCATACCACATAGCACACATAACACAATCATATAAGTAACATGCGATAACACACAAGATAAGGCCTGAGTACTTTTCTGGTGACTTATTCTTCATTCTCATTAATGATAATAAGTCCATTTCACACATTTTTCAATAATCCATGTGAGCACGGGGACCCCACTATTATAGCCGGTGGACCGGAAATAAAAACACAGGGCAGGCCGCCTCTGACCACTATTCTTACCGGTGGACCGGACTGGCCCCGCCTCAACATGGTGTTTCACTGTAAGTACTTAGTATTTTTCCCGTGGTTTAACTTATTTACTTTGGGTCTATCGAGCCGAGGCCCCCACTATTATAGCCGGTGGACCGGAAATAAACACACAGGGCAAAACGCCTCTGACCACTATTATAGCCGGTGGACCGGAACGAAACGCACATGGTAGAACGCCTCTGACCACTATTCTAACCGGTGGACCGGACTGGGCTCGGCTCAACAGTCTTTTACTTTACGTTATTAGTGTCTTATCCGTGTCTTATTGAATCACATCACACCCTTGACATGCATAAATCATTCTCTTTATACTGTACTCATCACAACAAATAAAATCCCGCATTCATAACTACCCTTTAATCAATAGATACACAGGATAACACCAACAACTCTAAGCAGCCATAACCAACCCTAATTGTCCATGCCAACCGTGGTTAGCCACTCTTATCCCTATTTTACGATAACCACCATACTTAGCCATTCCAAACCTTAATTATCCTCAACAATCACGATTAGTTACTCCAACCCTACTTAATCACAACGTCCCAGAGTTAATCACTCCAAACCCCAAATCCCGTACAATCATTAACTCCCATGTAAAACCCTAACTCCACCATGCAAACCCTAATGCCACTATACCAACATTAATACCACCATGCAAACCATAACACCAACATGCAAACCCTAATACCACCATACAACATTAATACCTCCATAAAATCACTAATACCACCATACAAACCCTAATACCACCATACAACATTAATACCTCCATAAAATCACAAATACCACCATACAAACCCTAATACCACTATACAATATTAATACCTCCATAAAATCACTAATACCACCATACAAACCCTAATACCGCCATACAACATTAATACCTCCATAAAATCACTAATACCACCATACAATATTAATACCTCCATAAATTCACAAATACCACCATACAGACCCTAATACCACCATACAACATTAATACCTCCATAAAATCACTAATACCACCATACAATATTAATACCTCCATAAAATCACTAATACCACCATACAAAGTTAATACCTCCATAAAATCACTAATACCACCATACAAACCCTAATACCACCATACGATATTAATACCTCCATGAGATCACAAATACCACCATACAAACCCTAATACCACCATACAACATTAATACCTCCATAAAATCACTAATACCACCATACAAACCCTAATACCACCATACAATATTAATACCTCCATAAAATCACTAATACCACCATACAAACCCTAATACCACCATACGATATTAATACCTCCATAAGATCACAAATACCACCATACAATATTAATGTAACACCCCGAGTTGACACGACCACGCGGGGGCTACCTCAGAGTGCTTTCGGATTGATTGGCTGGCCCCACAGATCATCACGAGTCCTTTCAGCACACTTTGTCCTCACTCACGCACTTCCCGAGAAATTTTCAGAAAATTTCTGAAACTTCCCAGGAGGTCACCCATCCTAAAATTTCTCCACGGCCAGCACGCTTAACTGTGGAGTTCTTAGGATGAAATCACCAAAAGGATGATATACCATGTTTATATAAGTAGCCAGATCAATCCTTATAACAGTCTCCTCAATTTGGAGTATTACATTCACCCCCACTCAAAGAACGCAACGTCCTCGTTGCGCCTCAACCAATAACTGTCTTAATACAGTTTATCCCAAGAATCGTCCCACTAGGTGGCTAACTGGCTCATCCAAGTTTAGCTCACGGTCGCAGTTTCGCTCTGATACCATTTGTAACACCCCGAGTCGATATGACCACGCGGGGGCTACCTTGGAGTGCTTTCGGATTGATCGGCTGGCCCCACAGATCATCACGAGTCCTTTCAGCACGCTTTGTCCTCACTCACGCACTTCCCGATAAATTTTCAGAAAATTTCTGAAACTTCCCAGGAGGTCACCCATCCTAAAATTTCTCCACGGCCAGCACGCTTAACTGTGGAGTTCTTAGGATGGAATCACCAAAAGGATGATATACCATGTTTATATAAGTAGCCAGATCAATCCTTATAACACTCTCCTCAATTTGGGGTATTACAATTAATACCTCCATAAAATCACTAATACCACCATACAAACCCTAATACCACCATACGATATTAATACCTCCATAAGATCACAAATACCACCATACAAACCCTAATACCACCATACAACATTAATACCTCCATAAATTCACAAATACCACCATACAAACCATTAGTACCGCCATAGAACATTAATATCATCGTACAAACTTCCAGACTCCCATGATGGTTCCCAACTCATATTACCATTTATCCTAATATGCATGTCCTAGAGGGCCATAACATAATATACCATAAACATCATACATATACATGTCATGCCCATATCATGGGAGCACATACAACCTACCTCAACCTCCAAGCTGCGCTACACATAAGGCAGGTTATACACAAATCATATAATACATGGCATAGCATGGCATACACAACATTCAACACATCCATGTCACACATAGCACAAGGCCATTAGCTTCGTCCTTACCTAAGGCGACGCCGGGCTTGGAGCACGCTCCTCTAACTCCTTAGGGCTTTGGTCGGGGTTACCTATAAAAGGGGAAAATGCTAAGTATTAGTTTCCCTTATAATTACTATCAATCCTCATTCTAGTTTAAGGTTAGGGTTTTTATTACTAAAAAGGGTTTTATACAAATACTAGGGTTTTTACCTTAGAATTAGTATACTAAATATTAGTAGTCAAAATATGTTTATTTTTAATACCTACTGTTACACTTATATTATTAGACCCGTTAGCCTATTCTTATGATAATAATGTTCATGCTAACTATAGAAAAATAGTGATAATAATAATAATAATAAAACTAATACTAGTGACACTAATGTTTATAGTGAGAGAAACCCTAGCGTTTTTAAGGCTAAGTCTATTAATGGTGTCATATTCGAAATAATATTATTATAAGGTCACAATATTACAAGTAACTATTCCTAAGGGTGATAATGATAATAGTTGTATATTCTTGAATAATAAAAGGGTTCAAATGCTTTTGATTACAACAATAAGGTAGTGATAGTAGTAATAATAGTAATAGTTAATAATAGTGTCATAGTAATGGGGTTAGGGTTAATGTTAAATGGTATGGTAATAAGGTTCAAGTACTCTTCTTAGTTAACAACCACATGATATTTACTAGCTTGAGTTAAGTAACATGGATAAGAACAAAGTAGTATTATTATTAACAATGGTGACAAATGTGTTAAGTATAATAATAATAATAACAATAATAATAATAATAATAATAATAATAATAATAATAATAGTAATAGTAATAATGATAATAGTAGTAATAATAATAATAATAATAATAATAATAATAATAATACAACCAAGTAAGGGTAAGCAATAATAATAATAACCATAGTGAGGATAATAGGAATAATAATGATAAAAATGTTAATACTAATAATTATAAAAATAAGACCAAAGTTAAGTATAATACAAGTTAGGGTTTAAAAGGGATGTTAGTATTAGTAAGAAATAAGAACATTAATAATAGAGGCAATAATAATGGTAATAATGATAATAATAATAATAATAATAATAAAAGTAATAATAATAATGATAATAATAATAATAATAATAATAAGTATATTAGTATTAATATTAGTAGAAAATAGTAGCAGTTATAAAAAAGGGGTATTAGGGTTTGGATGAGTGGAGAATCGCCTAGGGTTGGTGGTGGTCCGGCGGCGGCGCGTGGCGGCGACGGCGGCGACGGTGGAGGAGGAGAAGGGGGGAAAAGATGGAGGTGGTGGTTAGATGGGAGGAAAAAAGGAGGAGTTTGAGGTGGGGAAAGAAAGAGCAGGTGAAGGGGAGTGGAATGAGGGTGGTGGCGTGGCAAGGGATGTCGGCACGCGGCGGCGACGACGGCGGCGGTGGAGGAGGAGAAGGGGGGAAAAGATGGAGGTGGTGGTTAGATGGGAGGAGAAAAGGAGGAGTTTGAGGTGGGGAAAGAAAGAGCAGGTGAAGGGGAGTGGAATGAGGGTGGTGGCGTGGCAAGGGATGGCGGCGCGCGGCGGCGACGGCGGCGACCGAGGGTGGTGGAGAGAGGTGGAAGATAAGGGAGGAAGGAGGAGAGGGAGGCAGGGGAAGATGGAGGTATGGGAAGGTAGAGGGAGGTCTGCTGGGCATTTTGGAGGGTGGAGGAGGCTCTGGTGGCGGCTGGGCTGGCGGTGGGAGGCGGCGCAAGGGCGGCGAAGGCTGGAGGTGGCGGTTTTGTGATAGGAATCTTGCACGGCTAGGGCGGCACGTGCAGGGCAAGGGGAGGGGTGCTGGTGGTCTGGTTTCGTAGAGGGAAGTGCAGAGATGATAACGGTGGGCAGTGGCGGCGGCGGCGGTCACCGGTGACGGCGGAAAGCCCGTCTTTTTGAGGCGGCGGAGAGGCAGGGTTTCGGGGCAAAAATCGAAAAGGGAGCTGATCGGGGCTGCTAATGGGGGGTATTTATAGGCAATTGGAAGGGGAAAACGACAAGGGGAGAAGGAGGCGTGCGGGGCAGGTGTGCAGGTGGCCGGCCGGTGGCAGGTGGTGCAGGTCCTGCCATGGCAGGTTAGGTCGGGAAGGGGGAGAAAGAGGAAAGAAGATGGGCACGTGGGGAGGGAGCTGCAGGGGTTGTTGGGGTCGAAAAGAGGAAAGAAAATGACAGGGAGGCAGGGGAGGACGATCGGCGCTGGTGGCTGCCGGCGAAGATCGTGTTGCAGGTCGGGGTGCAGGTCGGGGAAGAAGACAGGGCGGGGTGGACCGGTCGGTCCAGGGAAAAGAAAGAAAAGAGAGAGGGGGCAATTCGGCCGGCTGGGCAACGAGCGACGAAGGCTGGCAGGCCTGGCGCGCGAGACGGGGGGAAGAAAGGGACCTGGGCCAGTGGGCTGGCCCAGTCGGGGGAGAAAAATGGGGGAAAAGAAAATGAGTAAAGGAGGAAGAAAGAAAAAAAGAAAGAGAAAAGAGAAAAAGGGAAAAATGATAAAATGGTTGGGTTGGGGTATTGGTCTTTATCTATTTATATATTTATTTTAGATATTTAATTTTAATAATAATTATTTTAATTATAATAATTAAATCCATTTTAAAATTAATTAGACTATTTTGGATAAATTGTCTTTAACTTCCATTTTAATTAGTAAAATGTCCAAAATTTTCTAAATAATTTATTTATTATTTTCTCCCTATTTTTCTCAATTAATTTCCTCTTTATTTAATGAAGTAATATATTTTCTTAATTTTCTCTAATAAATCACCATTTTGCCATAATTCCTAAATTATGATTTTTGGGGTATTTCAAATTATGCGTCAAGTATCACCAAAAATAAATTCCACAATCATTATCACCATCATTAAAGTCTGAGGTTGAACCATTAGATCATCATCAAAATTATTGATTAGCGATTAGACCCCCAAAATTGTATAGGTCTAATAATTAAAAAAATGAGATTTATATTTCTTTGAAAATTAGTTATAGTTTTTCTATCTTTTTTAATTATTTATATTGAAATTATAATTGGTTATGGGCTAGTATTTTTAGGTTTCTCAAAACAAATTTTTTTTTTTTATATTTTTCACAAAGATACATGCACAATATAATCTCAGAGGCTTGATAAATTAGAGTGAATCTTTTATTTTATGTGCTACAATATATATGTCATACTTCCTCCGTCTCTTTTGTTATTTTTTTCTTCTAAAAATGTAATCAATAACGACGACGACGGGAACATATTTTTAGATTTTAAAACAAAAAAACTGACATTTTCCAATAGCATACCAATGATATAATTTTTTAAGTGTGAATTTTAATTTTAGCATAGGATATTGATCATCATCATGCATTTTAGCCCCATCATTCACTTTTAGACTTAATGAGTGGCTTGCCAAAGAGAAAACAGAAAACTACACTCATCCACAATTCATTGTCGTTTTCAACTTCTTGTTTCTACTCCTACTTTGCTCATCCTATTTATATTATTCTTCCTCTTCATATTATTTTTCTTCTATTTCTTGGATGAGGGTTTTTATTATATTGTAGCACAGTGACATACCTTATTATAATCCATGTTATGGTTCCTTCCTTGGTTTAGTAGAAAGGGCTCCAACTCTTTTCCACAAGGTCTTGGGTTTGAATCACACCGCTCCGGTACATATTTCAGACGTCAAAGGATACGTGGGTTTCTTTAGATAAAATGACTACAATAATCTGGATAGCCGTAGTGTGGAAGTTCGATTCTTGCCGATGATTATAGTTACCGGTTAAGGGGTTAGCTCTTTTTGGGCACTCACAATCGCAAACATGTATTCTTTATACTTTTATGGCACATGCCACAATTGACCTCTGTCGTGTTGACCCAGGATAGGATTGGTGGCAGTGTCTAAAACAAGCATATTTTCTTATTACAATTCACATTGTTCTATTCCTAGTAGAACTTGTGGATCTACTTCTTTTAGTTGTAGTTATTCATTTTTATGTATTGCTAGTTATGGAGCTATGATACTTCTCATACCTTCAACTACCTGTGGATGTAGAATCTTCTTTTCCACTTTATTATAGTTCCTAAAAGTATTCTGACAAGAATTCAAATGCGCTATTGTAAATTTTGAGCATTACTATTACTATGGATCATTTTATAATATCTTTGGATATATATTTTATAAGAGTTGGAGAATGACATGTTAATTGTGAATAGTTTTGACATGTTTTTTGAGGCTTGGGATGACGACGATGAGGTAATAATGTAGCTTTAATACTATTTATTGTTAGCATCGTTCTACCTTCTATCAAAATATATAATTTTTGAAAAACTTAATCATCAAGTCATTTGAGCAACATTATTTGAGTTCGCTTTTATTAATTTCTGTTTATGTGGTAGATAATTTTATCTCTATAATGTGATGATTTGTTATGGTACTTATTGAAGGATATAATAATTGATAAATGATATTTCCTAATGTATAGAACACAAATGCGGCAATAATTATTCATTATTTTAGTATTATTAATTATAATTAGTTCTATGAGAACTCCAAGATTCAAATGAACCTGCATAAACCAGGATATATTTTAAAAGGAAAAAAAAATAAAAGAAAGAGTGGTGGAATATTCAGAAATTAGAAGCGATGATTTAATTAAACTACAAATAGGGAAGTAACATAATGAACTCAAAAATGCTGGCACACACGTGTCACATGGTATTTAAATTACCGAGCTTGGAGAATTGAAGTCAGAAGGTATAGGCTCTTCTAATTTTGTCGGTATATTTTATTTTCTGAAATACTCCAATATTTTGTATACGTTTAACGTAAAAGAAGCTTCAAAAAGTTACCAACCACAGCGCAGACCGAATTAGATTATCGTCAAATCCGTCTCTCTCGCTCCACACTGTCTCTCTTCTCACTTTCACAGTCTCTCGTCAGTATCTTGCACACTTCACAAAACCCCCGAAATTAACCTCTCCATTTATTTCACTATTCTCATTTGTCTCTAATTCTCTCCTTTTCTCCTCTAATAAACTGTTCTCTCTCCACAGATCTGCGCAAATTCCTTCAGATCCAAGTTCAGCGAACCCTAAATCCTTGTTTACACCTCCTCAATTGTTCCACAACAATGGAGGAGGCACTAGAATGGGCACGAGCTAAGGATACGAAGGAGAGAATGGCAGGAGTTGAGCATCTGTATCAACTTCTAGAATCTTCTAGGAAGCCATTAACGTCTTCGGAAGTCACTTCTTTAGTTGATACTTGCTTAGATCTTCTAAAAGATAACAATTTTAGGGTTTCTCAAGGTGGTCTTCAAGCTCTTGCTTCTGCTGCTGTTCTCTCCGGTGACCATCTGAAGATACACTTCAATGCGCTCGTTCCCGCTGTTGTCGAACGCTTGGGCGATGCTAAGCAGCCTGTCCGGGATGCTGCTAGGCGGCTCTTGCTCACTCTCATGGAGGTAGGCTATCTATTTTGCTTTACTTCTTTTTTCCTTCCTGGTTTTGCACATATAGGTCCGGCTCCGCATGGGCTTAGATGTGTGTGACGGAGCTTTAAATTTGGTCATTCATTGTAAATTTATGCTGACAAGTTAGAAGGAGGTATCTAGTTGCCGTTGGATGTCGACCGTTGAAGGTTTTCTTAGTAGACGAAGAAAACTGGCAGTCTGTGTACTTGTTTGGGATCAGATCATATAAATTTACTTTGAAGACGATGTATGATGCAAAGATAGAGGTGTTGGACTAGCCAAGCCTGGTCATTATCATAATGAATAGGTTTTGCATTGAGACTATGCTTGAGGTTTATTTCTCTACTTCAAATCTGGATTCCCTTTTTCATACTTTAATCGTTATTGAAATGTACACCAGTCTCTTAGATGATAAGTCATACTTTTATTTGCTATTATTAGCGAGTATGAGTGAGAAAATGCGATCCTAGTAAGGGTTTGATTCCATCGTCGAGACGTAATGAACGAAATGGTGGTTTCTTCATTTTGATTCTAGTGAGGTCATTTTTATTTAGCTCTGTTCCGGCATACTTTGACTTCAGAGTTAATGTTTCATCTGATTCGATGATTTCGATGGAGGATCCTGTTTTCCTTGTTCCTTCTGCTGTCTGTCTTGTACTAGCAATTTGTTGAATATTGAAATTGATGTTCTTATTGTCAGTGCACTTAATTTTTTTGGGCTTTGGTGAATTCATTTCCACGGGAATTGTAGGTACATTGTAGCTCGTGGTTAAAAAGGTATGAAAGCATTATTATGGGGCCTTGGCAGTTGATGCAGTAGTAATGTGTGCTGCAGGTATCTTCTCCAACCCTAATTGTTGAGCGAGCTGGGTCTTATGCATGGGAACACAAAAGTTGGAGAGTTCGTGAAGAGTTTGCTCGCACCGTAACATCAGCAATACGTCTATTTGCATCTACGGAGCTTCCTTTGCAACGAGCCATTCTCCCTCCTGTATGATTGCTGATCAGATTTCATTGAGATTTCTTTTTACCGATGTAGTGAAACATTTCATTTGATCACTCTTATCATCTGAAAGATTTTGAGCTGAATTTTTTCCTCCACCAGATATTGCAGATGTTGAATGATCCAAACCATAGTGTGAGGGAAGCAGCAATATGTTGCATTGAGGTTAGTTCTTTTATGGTGTTGTGTTTCTTATTCTGGCATCAACACATGATTGACTGTTAAATCACTGGTGTCCTTTTGCATCCGTGTACTTTCCAACATCAAGTGTAGACGTGTTCCATCATACCAGCATCACAGGCGTGGTGCCTGGGTCTAATGATGGTATTAGATCTCTCTTCTCTTTGAAAAATGGCTGAAAAAGAGAAATGAATATATAATAATGAAAGTACAGTTGAAAGAGAGGTTTTGATGTGCTGCTCCTCATGCAAGTTTGTCTGTTCAAAATCTGAAAATGGCAGTTCATCATATGTTGCTTCTTTTTCCCTTCTTCTCCCACCTTTCTGTTATTGCTATAAAGCAAGTCTGTCAAACTAATGCAAGTTCTTTTTACCCCACAGGAGATGTATACACAGATTGGGCCTCAATTTCGAGAGGAACTCCATCGTCATCACCTTCCATCGTATATGGTAAATTGCTTTTAAGTCTTCATTGATAGTTAAGTGACAAATTGTCTTTTGTCGTATTGAACAAGAAAAATGGCAAGAACAACTACGTATATATTTTGTTGCTGGGTGGGAGGAGCTAACATCTATGCAGGCTTACCCCTAGCCGATCAAGACTAAACTACTTCTGAGCTCTTATGTCATCTTTTTTCACAAATGTTACTGGACCCTACTAAGGTAAAGTCCTTATGATTGTTTTGATTTCTATTCTGATCATTTTTGTTGACCTGCTGCAGGTAAAGGACATCAATGTGCGGCTGGAGAAAATTGAACCAAAGGTAAGATCCTCAGATGGGGCTGCTGCTGCAAGTGCTGCTGGTCCTGAAACTAAGGTTCCCAGCCATAACCCAAAAAGAACCAGCCCCAGAGCAAAGAGTACTTCTCGAGAAGCATCCACATTTGGAGGTACACTTGGTTTGACCAGCTTCCTGGATTAGTATGTGGAGTCCTCATGTGTGGACTATTCTTGAAAAGTTACCTTCAATTGTTTTAATGATGAGGAAGAAGTGGTGATATTTCCACAATTGGAGGTACACTTGATTTGACCAGCTTCCTGGATTAGTTGTGGAGTCCTCATGTGTGGACTATTCTTGAAAAAGTTACCTTCAATTGTTTTAATGATGAAGAAGAAGTGGTGATATTTCCACAAAATTCATTATATCAAAAATTAATGATGCTTGATTCATTCTCCCTTGAATAATTGCCCTTTTCTACTTATGAAGTTTCTTTTTGGTGTATGTTATAGGGTGCTGCACCAAGCACTGTGCTAGTTTCTTATTGGTAATATTGAGTGAATTGAGTAACACTTTATTACTATCTTCCTGTGCTGTAAATAATTTTTTCTGTTCAGTGGTTTTTACTTGATCTGATTTGCATCTACATGTCATGTGTTATATTTCATGCTGTAGTATTGAATTGTCAGTGTGACAAAGTTATGTGTTGCATTAATGTTGCTCTTGTTTGATGTATAGGAGATGGCGATGTGACAGAAAAATCTGTTGAACCTATAAAAGTTTACTCAGAGAAGGAGCTTATAAGAGAGTTTGAGAAGATTGCCGCAACCCTAGTACCAGAAAAAGATTGGTCCATTCGCATTGCAGCCATGCAGAGAGTTGAAGGCCTTGTTGTTGGAGGTTTTGCCCTTGATGCCTCATTTGGGCTATTTTTGGAATCTGTCTTCTTATTGGTTTACTGCTTATAAGATGGTATTTGTTGACAGTGTACCAAAGTGAGGTCACAGAGTCAGGAACTTGAGCATAATGTAGGCAATTATTTGCATGGAGGTTTATTTGATTGAGGGCTGAAAATTGAATAAGAGGCGGAGTTTAAAATTTGGAGCTGCTGAAGAGATATATCCTCTCTTGCTGCAGCTTTTGTTGATGTGTTCTTCAACCTTTATTTGTTTGTAGATATTAGCATTTTCTTACTTTTTTATTTTATTTTGTATTATTTTATTGTTAGTAATGCTGAAAGCCTTTTGCACTAGTGGGTCTACTCTTTTTTTGTTCAGCAAACAATATGGTTGAAAGATGTGAACCTTTGAAGTCTTGTGCTGTGGTTCTTTGTTGCACATCCTGTTTTGGTTCTTTTTTATGTTTTCTTGTAGATGTGTCATCGGAAGGGTTATTCATTCTAGTAAAATACTTTCCTGCAGGTGCAGCTGATTACCCGTGCTTTCGCGGACTCCTTAAGCAACTTGTTAATCCATTGAGCACACAATTAATGGATCGAAGATCCAGTGTCGTGAAACAAGTATGTTGCTCATTTAATTGTGGTGGCATACTTCACATTTCTTATGGGCAGATTTTTATGTATCTGAAATTCGTTTTGCTGGCAAAATTTTGAAGTTCTTGGATTGTGACCTTGGACTATTGTTGGATTTCCATGCTTCTACATGAACAACAGTTTGATCCCCATCAAAGTTTGCACTGAATCCCTTATGAACTATCTAATGTATGTAAACAAAGTGCACTCCCTTCTGTGATGATGAATTGTTAGGTTGACCAAATAACTAAATAAAATATCATACATGGATAATGTACATTCCAGTTGACCACTTATAAATTTGATTATATTAGAGCTTGTTAAGAAGTACTTTCACTAAAATATGCCTATGTTAACTAATTGGTGGACTCCAGGGTGATTTCTGACATCTGTTATAGGTAGACATTTTCTATAAGAAGAGTTCCATGCTTCCTTTACTGAAGGAAGAACCAATGGTATGATTCAAGATTTCCTAAGAATCGATTTAGTGAATTCCCATGTGCTATTCATGGTGCCACTGTAGAAAAAACAGTTGGAATGTGTAAAAGCGTACATGTCTCATAAGTGCAAAATAATCCTTTTCCAATCACTGCATCCAGTAAAAAATGTTCAATCTATACCTTGTTTGAGCAGGCTGTACCTTCAGGCAACTTCCTTGAGAGTCTTGAGTATTCGCACAGTGCTTCTCAGATTTTGATGCTGGGTTCCAATGGTATACCTGGTTTAGTCTGTGAGGCCTCTGATGTTGTGGGATTTCAGGATTATTAGACTGAGCCAGACTTGGTGCATTTTGACGTTTAACATCGTTGCTGGAACACTCTTGACAATTTACCAAGTAATCCTAGGGTGTGATGGTTGACCAGACACTGTAGTTCAACTAGATTATCTGGTGAAAAAACCCCCCAGAAACTTGGTCTCACTTCCTCCATATTCTATGGATAGAATCTGTACTCACCAGAGCTGGAAACTAAAAACAATTAGTCTTCTGCAGAGATGTTTTGTTAGATTGGTTTTATGGAATTATCAGCTGGATGAAAATGATGTGTCAGCAGCTCTGTTATTTAGTGAATTTACCAAGTAAACCCCCAGAAACTTGGCCTCACTTCCTCCGTATTCTATGCATAGAATATGTAACTCACCAGAGCCGGAAACTAAACAATTAGCATTCTGCAGAGATGTTTTGTTAGATTGGTTTTATGGAGTTATCAGCTGGATGAAAATGATGTGTCAGCAGTTCTGATATTTAGTGTTCTTTGTTTGTTAATGGTGATTATGGAGTTATCTCATATCGGAATCCAATTGTTGTTTTAATGGGGTTGTTTTCTTCTTTGACAATTGAGACAAGGCTTCTATTCTGAAATGATTATCTATATCGCGGAGTTATGTGGCTACTGTTCAAATCATTGTTAATGTTGATCTCAGATTAATTTTGATGTGAATTACTTAAATCCTGATGCTCATTTTGTGGTGAATTTAGGATATCTTAACTTGATTATATTTTGTTACTTAATTATCTTTTATGTAATTCATAGATGTAATTTTTTCTTGTTTATTATTCATTTGCTTAGGCTTGCCATCTTTTATGCTTTTTCTCAAAAGAGTTTTTGGGCGATTTTGAGGCATGTGCAGAGATATTTATTCCGGTAAGTTTGCATCTATTTGCAGAACTTGGTGTTATTACAAAGCTTGAATTTACCTGACCTGCTTTGTAAATCAGGTTTTATTCAAACTCGTCGTGATAACTGTACTTGTAATTGCCGAGTCTGCTGATAACTGCATCAAAACGGTATGGGATTTTCTTTCATCTTGTTCTTGATTCTGAATAGTTTATACTTGCTATGCTAATGTTATTCTGGCCTTCTAGATGTTACGAAACTGCAAGGTGGCGCGTGTTCTTCCTCGCATAGCTGATTCTGCGAAGCATGATAGGAGTGCAATACTACGTGCTAGGTTTGTATCACATGTTGGTGTTGTACTCTGAAGCTGGGGAGGGGTTACTGACCTATATTTTTTATTTTCTTCTTTCAGGTGTTGTGAGTATGCACTTCTCGTACTTGAGCATTGGCCTGATGCGCCTGAAATACAGAGAGCAGCTGATTTGTATGAAGATCTTATCAAGTGTTGCGTTGGAGATGCAATGAGTGAGGTATTGTGAAGAGTCCCCCCCCCCCCCCCCCTCTTTCCTTTTTTTACCCAATAGAATGAGCGAGGATTTCGGCAAAAAAATTGTTCATTGTTAGCTGGACCATTCTGCCAGTGTTCTTTGAATTTCGATGTGCAGATTGTCATATTATTCTTTATACTGTTCAGTTTTGCATGAAAGTCATTGATAGTTGGCAAAAAGGCACTGCCCGTATTCTTATGATGATGGCTGATGATGCATGCTGAGGGCCTAAATTACAATATGAGGCTTGTTTTCATTTATGTTTGTGAAAGAGTTATGTCTCTCAATTTCCTCTTTGAGGATTTTGGCACATCCATTTTGAATAACCATTTGCGGGACATTGCCCTTCTGCTTATGTGAAGAGAGAATCAAGCGTCCCTCCTTTGACCCTCCATTTATTTTCCATGAATGGATGGAGTGAATAGGCTGGTAATATTATTGAATGCTTTTTTGAGTGTTGATGCATGCTTTATTTTTTCTGCATGCTATTTTTTTCTTCTAGTTTTTGTTCAAAAATTTGATAAAGAATTTTTTAATCAATAGCTAGAACTTATCCTTTCAAAAATGAGGTGTACTGTTTGTATGTCTTTGTTATAGATGTGGATAGTCATTAGTGACCTCTTGGCTTGAATAATCCATTCGTTCTTAAGAATCCAAACCCCTCCACAACAAGAGGCCAATGAATGCATAGATTGAAGAAAATGAGGCTAACTTTGTTTTAATTTTTTTTTTTATCATATTTCATTTATTTACACTTTGGAGGATGGGGGGGGGACTAGTTGCTGCATCCTACATAATGATGGGCAAAAGTGAAAAATTATGCACGGATTATTCATGTTCATTATACCAGGTTTGGCTAGTTGATTATATTTTAGTGCATATGGGTAACTTGACGTCTTGCATTTATCATTGTGTCTTGAGTGCTGAACTATATCCATTTTCTGGTCAGTATTTTGTACACGATGTTTCTTCTTTTACATCAAGTCCATTAATTTTCAGCTGTGTTCAGTGACTGTGATTTATAGTCTGTTGTACCTCTAAGCTGTGCTGTGTCTTATCAGTTATTCAGGATCTTCTGACATATTACTCCGATATTTAATATTTCAGGTTAGATCAACTGCTAGAACTTGCTATCGAATGTTTGCAAGAACATGGCCTGAACGTTCACGACGTCTTTTTCAGTCATTTGATCCTGTTGTACAGAGGGTATTTTCCATTCCTTTCCTCCGGTAAAATTCACATGTGATGGCTGAATGACTAGTCATTCTAAACAGTGTAATCATTTTTGATAGATAATAAATGAAGAAGATGGAGGATTACATAGAAGGCATGCCTCACCTTCAGTGCGTGATAGAAGTACAACTTTTACCCCTCAATCATCTAATTCTCTGTCTGGTTATGGAACTTCTGCAATTGTTGCAATGGATAAGAGTGCAACTGTAGCCTCAGGGCTGTCAGTTTCTTCTGGACTTCTGTCGCAATCAAAGACATTTACTAAAGGCACTGACCGGAGTCTAGAAAGTGTTCTCAACTCCAGCAAACAGAAGGTTTCAGCTATTGAAAACATGCTTAGAGGTCTGGAATTATCTGGAAAGCATAACTCATCCACTCTCAGATCATCTAGCCTGGATCTAGGTATAGTATTGCCATTCTTATTCAAGTTACTTTTGCATGATGTGGATGCAAAGTTATGCAATTCCTTTCAGAATCAATTGAGAACGGTTAAAATTTTCTGTTATTGTCCCTAGTGCAGGAGTTGACCCTCCATCTTCCCGTGATCCTCCATTTCCTCTTGCAGCTCCTGCGTCAAATCAAGTTGCGAGCTCTTTATCTATGGACGCAAAAATGTCTTTATCCTTGGACTCAAAGTTGTCCAGTAGTTTAAATGAAGGTAGCAACCGTAGTGGTGGCTTAAATCTATCAGACATCATCTCTCAAATACAGGCTTCCAAAGATGGTGGTAAGTTATCATATCGCAGTAGTGTGGCAAATGAGCCATCAAAAGTTGCATCATACTCTTCTAAGAGAGCATCTGAAAGACTACATGAAAGAGGCACGATGGAAGATAACACTGATGCTAGGGAAGGAAGGAGATACATACTTTCACACATGGACAGGCAATACTCCGACGCTCATCACAGGGATTTAAATTTTAGGGATTCACAGGCCAGTTATGTTCCTAATTTTCAGCGGCCACTTCTTAGGAAAAATGTAACCGGAAGAATGTCTGCAGGGAGAAGAAACAGTTTTGATGATAGCCATTTGCCTACTGGGGAGATGCCTAACTATGTAGAGGGTCCGGCATCTCTCAGTGATGCTCTGAGCGAGGGACTCAGTTCTAGTTCTGACTGGTGTGCTAGAGTAGCTGCTTTTAATTATGTTCAGTCTTTACTGCAGCAAGGCCCTAAAGGTATTCAGGAAATCATTCAGAGTTTTGATAAGGTGATGAAGCTATTTTTCAAGCATCTGGATGATCCACATCACAAGGTAGCACAGGCTGCACTATTAACGCTTGCAGAAATTATCCCATCTTGTCGAAAGCCCTTTGAGAGTTACATGGAGAGGATCTTGCCACATGTTTTTTCAAGGTTAATAGATCCAAAGGAGTCAGTCCGACAACCTTGCTCAACAACTCTGGAAATGGTGAGCAAAACTTATGGGGTGGACTCCTTGTTGCCTGCTTTGCTCCGTTCATTGGATGAACAGCGCTCTCCAAAAGCAAAATTGGCTGTGATTCAATTTGGAATAAAATCCTTCAAAAAACATTCTGTGCCTTCAGAATGCTCTGGTTGCCTTGGAATATTGAAGCTATGGCTTGGTAAATTGACTCCACTGGTCCATGACAAGAATACAAAACTTAAAGAAGCTGCAATCACGTGCTTTGTATCAGTTTATTCTCATTATGATCCAACTGCAGTGCTGAATTTTATACTTAGTTTATCAGTTGAAGAACAAAATTCTTTGAGACGTGCACTTAAACAGTACACCCCTCGTATAGAAGTGGACCTAATGAACTTTTTGCAGAGCAAGAAAGAGCGTCAGCGTTCGAAATCTTCTTATGACCCCTATGATGTTGTGGGTACATCCTCTGAAGAAGGATATATGGGAATCTCAAAGAGAAATAATATTCTTGGAAGGTATTCATCTGGTTCTCTTGATAGTGATAGTGGCAGAAAATTTAACCATGCTCTTGAGTCAACCCAGATGGGCTCTCGTATGAATCAAGCTGCAGATGAGACTCATGAGCGCTCGTACGAGAATCTTGAGTTGGGATCCAATACTGATGCACTTGGTGTTAAATTGAAAGATATGAAGTTCAGGAATCAGCCTGGTGACGCCACTGGATCATGGGGCAGAGAACTTGAAAACTTGGATAATAATGAAAATTTGGGGGCTTTGTCTACTCCACGTTTGGACATAAATGGGATGATGAATTCTGTGCATATTGGAGTAAGTGCAGCCTTTCAACCAGATAATGGAGCTCCAGCTGATTCAGAAGTGAACAATTCAAAAATTGAAACACTGAAGATCCACTCTCCCTCTGAGACTAGTTTAAGCATTCCTCAAGTTCTCCATGTGGTAAGGTTTCATAATTTAATTGTAATGATAGATGGCGTAAAGGCTTATCATATTTGCTCATTAGCAAGTTTGCATGTTTTAGAAACTTCAAGGGTTACACCCTCGCTGTTTGAAGAGGAGGGTACAATAAGTTACAACCAGCTTTGTTGACTTCGATAGTTTTCTGAAGATGTTTTCTTCTAAGAGTAAGAATTTGCTTCTAAGGCATTTAAGAATATGTCTCATGTTTCTCAAAAACACTTCCATAAACAAACCAAAAAAGGATAGTAAATGAGTAACAAGGTGGATAAAATATGATTTCAGTGCGTGAAAGATAAGATTAGCCTTTCATCTTTAAAACACATGCAGACTCTGTACACACCTCTAATGCCCTCTGCCGCTGCATGTATGCTTGTGTTTGTGTGTGTTCTGTGTTAGGCATTGAGTGAGATTAAAAGTGTGTTGTTAACCTTGTTTTATGCAGTTATGTGACGGAAATCAGGGAAGCTCTACAGAGAGTAAGCATGATGCTCTCCAGAAGTTAATTGAAACTTCGGCTTCCAATAATCATTCAGTATGGACCAAGGTAAATAAAATGCAATGCATGCTGGTAATATTGACCTTTGATCCGTCAGTGCTTTGATATTGATGAGTATATATCTTAAATTTTTTTTCATGATATAATCAAATAGCTTTTGAGTTGTTTCATAGGCTTATGTACAAAATGCATACATTTCATAAACTTGTCTAACCTATGGTACTGTTGAATTGATGAGGTTAGCAGTTGTACATCATGAAAGTATTACATAAATATATGGTTGTTTGGATATTCACGTTTATTGACTTTCTTATAAATTCTGTTATAATAGATGTTAATTTTACCTTTACTAACTTGCTAAAGAGGCATATGCAATATTGGTTGCTTTAAT
Organism: Tamarix austromongolica; assembly: GCA_039764185.1. Classification (NCBI taxonomy): domain Eukaryota; kingdom Viridiplantae; phylum Streptophyta; class Magnoliopsida; order Caryophyllales; family Tamaricaceae; genus Tamarix; species Tamarix austromongolica. The sequence continues at coordinate 149,621,211 of CM077809.1, forward strand.
AATTATGTGTGAGTTCTAATCATACAAAAAAACAGTTAAAGATGTTGCGTATTGGCAGAGATGTGGATCCCGATACACTATCTCAATGAAATGAGAGAGAAATATTCACACATTTATCTCGGACATTTATTGATATTGATCGGTATTTATTGCTATTTGCAGATATTTGATGTGAAAAATAATAAAAATTTACGGCATGACACTCTGATATCATAATGCAACGATCTTGGTTTTATTGCTTGCTTCTAATATGACAGGACTCTTAAAAACTACAAGTTAATGATACTCTGAAACTTTTCATGTGTTTGTACTGTCTTGATATTTTGCTTTCTATTTAAATGTAATTAGTAGGGGGTAAGTACAAGCTGTAGATCATACTTTCTTGTCCATTGATGTATTTATGTGTTGCCAGCTGCTTTATTGTTGAAGTTTTATCATCACTTCACTAGAGGATCAGATATTTGATATGCCATCTTTAACTTTATGTTTTAGATTGAGTAATGTGGATATTTTCTGCCTCAAATTTATTGCTTTGGGGAGATCATGATGATCCTTGCCATGGCATGTAACAGCTATCAGCGTAGGGAGTTGGAAAATAACATATGATAATCTCAAAATATGTTTTGATTATTTCTTTGTTTCTGTGTGCAGTACTTTAATCAGATTTTGACGGCCATACGTGAGGTTCTAGATGATTCGGAACCATCTATTAGGGAACTTGCATTGTCATTGGTAGCAGAGATGCTGAAGAATCAGGTAAATAACTTTCCAGCTAAGCGTGTGAGCTTTCTCCTTGCAAAGTTCTGCTCTCTGGTCCCCAGTTGCAGACTAGGCTTGACTTCATTGTATTCCAAAGAGTTTTTTTTATCTGTTTTTCTTTCTTATTTTCATGCCTTTTCACATTTACTTTTTTTTTTTTCCTATCCCCTTGCATTATCCTCTCATTATCTTGGGTTTTGATTCCAGAAAGATGTTATGGAAGACTCAGTTGAAATTGTAATTGAGAAACTACTTCATGTTTCAAAAGATACAGTCCCCAAGGTATTATAATCTTTCTGTATAAATTATGCTTGAAAAACATACTTTTTCTACTTTGACTCATTGTTTTAATTGATATTCAGGTTGCTAATGAAGCTGAGAACTGCTTGACTACTGTAGTGTCTTTGTACGATCCATTTAGATGTCTAAATGTATGTCATCCTGCTTTAATGCTTGTTGGTTCAGGTTCATAATTTCCCTCGTCATTTATGTTGATGGAACTGTTATTTATTCATTTTGTAGGTCATCGTGCCTTTATTAGTCAGTGACGATGAGAAATCTCTTGTTACATGCATAAACTGTTTAACAAAGGTGATATGTGTACTAGTTTTGTATTTCACTTTGAGTGGACGAGCTGTTTACTTAGTTCTGTATTGCCCTTGTGTCTGTTTCATTTTTTCATATTGCAGCTCATATTGTCTGGTACAAGTCAATATCCATGCATTTTTTTTCCATAATTTTTGTTTTTATCTTTTTGCCACAGCTTGTGGGAAGACTATCACGGGAGGAATTGATGGCACAGTTGTCTTCCTTCTTGCCTGCTCTATTTGATGCATTTGGCAGCCAAAGTGCTGATGTTCGAAAGGTAATTGAAATTTGTGCATGCTTGTTGGTTTTTTGAAAGATTGTTGAATTTAATATTGAACTTGCACCCTGCGTTTGCAAAAGAAAGATCTTCCTTCAGCATATAATAGTGGCTTAGGCACCTTGATAATGGATGTTTGGTTGTTATATTGTAAAAACAAGCCTTTGGTAGCAACTTATGATTCCATGAATTCTCACCCGAGAAGATTAGAACTTATCAAACTGGATTATTAGAAGAAAACTGACGTTGCTGTGTTTTTGTTGAGGTTTGCTGATACTGCATTTATTTCAGCACAGTGATACTTAACTCCAGTCCTTGGTTCACTGTACAAAGCCATTTATTATAGCGTTATATTGTGACATTTCAACCAAGAACTTAATATGTACTTTCAGACTTGGTTAATTATGATCCTGATTGTAATGTAGTTGGCTTTGTGGTGAGTAATCAAAAGATCATATGAAATTTATGGAACTATACAAAAACATCAACAGGGGAGGAGGTTGTGTGTGCACAGGCCTTTCTATCAGTAGTGAAGTTCACGAACATTATACTTCTGCTGAAGTGCTAGAGAGGAAATGATACGAGAAAATATGCCAAGGTCTTTTGTGGTACTCCTGCAGCTCTTCAGGCTTTGTTTGGGACATATTAGGGTTACAATAATTATAATGGTGGATTCTCTTGCTCAAGCCATGAATTCTCGGCCGAAGGCTTTTCTGGCAAATCAAGATAAATTTAAAACCTCCTTTCTTTTCCGTTGGGGTTTCAGTTGGGGAAAGAAAGGAAAAGGGGGGGGGGTGGCGGCGGCGGCTCTGCTCTAATCTGGACTGAACCTATAATGTGGCATTTAATGTAAATCAAAAAGTGAACATCATAATTGTGAGAACTGCATTTAATGTAAATCAAAATGATCCTTTTCAGTGTTAACCCTGTCAATATGATAATTATTGCAGACTGTTGTGTTCTGCCTTGTGGACATCTATATCATGCTTGGAAAGGAATTTTTGCCATATTTGGAGGGGCTCAACAGTACGCAGCTGCGCTTGGTGACCATTTATGCAAATCGAATCTCACAAGCCAGAACGGGGGGGCCAGTTGATGCAAATCACGAGTAGCTGTGGATCCTTCTCTATTCTTTGTGGAAGCAGGGTTTGAAATTCATTCTTGTGTATTTTGTATAGTGTGGAAATCGCATTCATGAGGTTTTGCAGTACTGCATTTTTGCATGTAATATGTAATCTAATCGTTCTTTGGTTTGCTGTTGAGGGAGTGTAACGGGTGGATTAGTGTTTGACTGTGTTTTCGGTGCAAATATATACTGTATGCCTTCTCAAGATGGTCTCGAACGCTGAAAATTATCAGGCTTTCATATCTGGTGGCATTTATTCATCGGTTGGTCTCATCTGCCAAGTTGTTGTACGTGAAAATTTCGAGCAGATTAATGTATGTTCATACCATTAAGCGTGGAGCTCTATCTGAATATTTGCCCCAGCTCGAAGCTCGAGCTCTATCCGATGAGTTTCAAGGTAGATGTTTCATATTGAATTTGAATTTGTACGTAGTCTGTTTAACTTTGGGAATCCCGGCACTTTTGTGTGATAATCGACCAACCACCTTCTTTTCATAATACCGGCCGAGTTGATCTGTGTTGGAACGCTATACGTCCTCCCTTTTACAAAATATAAGTATCTCATCCGTAAAATTTTATTCAAGTTTGGAATAATAACATAAAATTAATATTGTCTTAAACAATAGCATAGTTGGCATTTTTTTTTGTATTTTTGTTTCATAATATAAGTTATTTTAAGTTCCAACAAATGTTTAATATTAATCTTAAACAATAACAACTTACTAACTATTAAAATTTAAGATAAATGGTACACAAATCAACTAAAATGTTCATATTTAAATTTGAACAATTTAATTATTATATAATATACATTAATGAGATGGAAAATGATAAGCTAACAATTATAAAATTAAATGTCACCGGAAACTTAAAATATAACTTATATTATAAAATAAATAAATAAATAAATAAATAAATATATATATATATATATATATGTTGATTATGTTATTGTTTAAGACAATATTAATATTGATTATGTTATAATTTCCTTATATATGGTTATGGTAATTAATGTTGTTTTCATGAAATTATTGGTTCAATTTTCTTTGTACAAGAAGAAATTGATCAACTCTTATTTTTTTATTTGCCCCCCATGTGATGGAAAATTTAAAACCTGCAATGAAAGTTTATTTGCAAGAAAAATATTTAAATGAATCAAAATTCAGTGAAGTAAAATGAATTTCAACAAAAAAGAAGAAGAAGAAGAAGAAGAAGAAGAAGAAGAAGAAGAAAAAATACGTATTTCATTAGAGAGAAATATAACAAATTATTTTTGACACTTATTGATTCAAGGCTATGTAAATATTATGTGCATAAAATTTTAGAGTACAACTAAAAGGAAGGATAAGGAGAATAATCTAACTGTAGATTTGAAAAGGTTTGAATAATAGAATTGATTATGTAATATAGATTATGAACTATGAATTATAAATTTAAATTGTCACTAAAAAGAGAAGAGATGGTTGTAAATGAGTAATTTAACCTCTGATTACCAATGTGGTAATTGGAGATATATATTGAAACCAATTTTTTTACATAATTTTTTATTCAAAAGATTTAAATTTATTCGGATTGAATTTGAAGAATGAGTAATTTGATTTTAAAAGGTAGGGGAGAAAGTGAGTAATTAAATAAATGAAGAAGTAATTTTTTTAAACCTTTTTTGTTTTATTTTTATCCATATTATATAGATTAAATATAAGGTTTTTTTTAGTTGTTTGAGAATATTTGAATGATAGTCTTGATTAAGTAGTATAAAAGTATACATATGGACTTTAAATTTTAAATTTAAATTGTAACAAAAAAGAGAAGGTTAAAGGTTGAGTAATTTAACCTTTGAGTACCAATGTTGTGATTGAAGAAAGATTGAAACATATTGTAATTCCCTAAAATTTTAAAAACTTGTAAATTAATAAATAACTTTTATTCGGGATAAATTAGCTTTTAAATTTATTTAATTTAATTATTTTATGGATTTTTGAGTATATAAATTGGATAAAAATATTTAATAAATTAAAATAAATATTTTATTATTTTATCATACTCATATTATTTAAATAAATTTTCAAACCAATATTTTTTAAAATTAACCTTTTAAAACCCATATATTTAATTATATTAAATTAATTATCCAAAAATATTACATTATATTATTTTATAAATTGAATTATTATAATTTTCCCTATTTTTCCTTTCCCCTTTCCCCCCTTTTCTTTTCTTTCTCCTTTTTCTTTTTTTTTTCCTCCTTTCTTTCTTTTTTCCTTTTTCCTTTTTCTCCCCTCGGGTCGCTAGCATCTGGCCTCCTTCCCTCCTCGCGCCTGGGCCTCCGGCCCACTCCCTTCCCTCCTCTCCTTCTCTCGCGTGTAGCCCAATCCCATTCTATTTTCTTTCCTTCTTCCCCCTACTCGGCTCGGCCCAATCCCTCTTTTTTTCCTCGACCGGCTAGCTGCTCCCACTTCCTTTCTTTCTTCTTCTACGCCCCGACCAATGTGCCCCTCCGCCATGCCCGATCACCCCAAGCCACCGCCCTACAACTGCAACCTGCCACCATCTGCCACCACTACAAGCCTCCCTCTCTCTCCCATCCTTTTCTTCCCATTTTTGGACCAAACCAGCCCCTACAAACCCTCCTCGCATGCCCGGTTTTCCCCTCTTCTTCTCCTCTTCCTACCACCTACTTGCCACCCTACCACCCTGCTGCCCCCTCCCAAGCCACCAACCTACTCCCTGCAACCTCCTCTACCACTTCCACACCTCTTTCTACCGAAACCGACACCCTCACCCCCTCATTTCCCCCTCCCTTTTCCTTCCTTCTCATCCACCCACCTCGATAGCCCCCTTCACATCCTTGCCACCAACCTTGGCCGCCAACAACCTATCCCCAACCACCACCTACACCCACTTTCCACCCCTGCACCCTTTCCTTGCCCTAAATCCTCCCCTACTTACCCTCTTTCCTAGCCCCAAAATCCCAACCTGAAAATAGCCAATCTTCCTTTTCTTCATGCCACCTTTGAGCCTTTTATCCCTTGTTTTGCATGAAGCTCATGCTACATGAGCATTATGAGTTGCTGCATTCTTGGTTTATTTTGGTTAATAATTTTAAGGTATAATAATATTTAAGCTAAGTATTTTATTAATTAAGTTTTATAAAGTCTTGTACTTTTGGTTTTCTTATTTCTAATGTGATAAATATTGATATTACTTTTAGGTGTTGATTTTACTATTTAAAGCTTGAATCTTTAACCGGGATACCGGTAAGGTTCGATTTTTGCTGGAATTATGGTAATCGTTAAACCTCACTTAAACACATGGATAAATGTATGCTAGCATATTAAGGTTTTAATATGTTATTTTGCATGATATATATTGTTTAGTATATTATATGTAGTCGCTTCTATTGATGGATAAAAAGGAAAGCAGGCTAGTTTATATGCTATATGTGGAAATATTGCTTAAGGAAAGTGTTTGGCTATTAATGAAAAATGTTAAGTACTTATCCATGATGTGTTATGTTATTGTGACTATTAATGCATGAATAATATTATTGTGAGCCCTAGGGGTATTTTAGTAATATATCTTGTGTACGAATGTAGCCTAATATGTGGGGTGCTAACGAGCATTATACTAAAATATAATAGTTTGTGGAGTTGGATGATGAGAATGGAGCAGTGATATTAATATTCATATAGTGATGATAACTTAATAAAAGTGGTGTAATAAGAGGGTAAAATGGTAATTTTAAGTAAAAGGGTATTATGGTAATTTTGGAAGTTAAGGGGATTATGGTAGTTTTGGAAGAAAAAGATGAAATGGTGATTTTGTAAGTAAAAGGATATTATAGTACTTTTATAAGTAAAAGAGTATTATGGTAATTTCAGAATTTAAGGGGATTATGATAGTTTTGGAAGAAAAGGATGAAATGGGGTTTTTGTAAGTAAAATGGTATTATAGTAAATTTAGAAGTAAATGGAAAAATGGTAATTTTATAAGTAAAGGGAAGTAAAGGGTAAAATGGTAATTTTGTAAGTAAAAGGACAAATGGTAATTTTTTAAGTAAAAGGGTATTATGGTAATTTTGGAAGTTAAGGGGATTATAGTAGTTTTGGAAGAAAAGGGTAAAACGATAACTTTTGAAAGTAAGGGGTAAAATGGTAATTTTGGATGTAAAGGGGTACAATGGTTATTTTATAAGTAAAGGGCGGAATGGTAATTTTGGAAGCAAAGGGCAAAATGGTAAATTTGTAAGTAAGGGGCAAATGGTAAATTTGTAAGTAAAAGGATAAAATGGTAATATTGTAAGCAAAAGGGTATTATGGTAATTTTAAAAGTAAAGGGGTAAATGATAATTTTGGAAGAAAAGGGTAAAATGGTAATTTTGGAAGTAAAGAGTAAAATGGTAATTTGGAAGTAAAAGGGTATTATGGTAATTTTAATAATGGCGAAGGGCAATATAGTAATTATAATAATGGAGAAGGATAAAATGGTAGTCATAAAAATGGAAAAAGGATAAAATGATAATTATGATAATAGAGAAGGGTAACTAGGTAATTATGATGATAGAGAAGGGCAATTTGGTAATTATGATAATAGAGAAGGGTAATTTGGTAATTATGATAATGGAGAATGCTAGTTTGATAATTTAAGCAACTAAAGGGTAAATTTGGTAGTTATGATGGAGAAGGGTAATTTGATAATTTAACCAACTAAAGGGAAGTTTGACAATTATAATAACTGAGAAGGGTAATTTGGTAATTATGATAATAGAGAAGGATAATTTGGTAATTTAACCAACTAAAGGGTAATTTGCTAATTATGATAATGGAGAAGGGCAATTTGGTAATTATAATAATGAAGAAGGGCAACTTGGTAATTTGACCAACTAAAGGGTAATTTGGTAATTATAACAAAGGAGAAGGGTAATGTGGTAATCTAACTAACCAAATGGAAATTACGATAACAATTATGAAGGGTGATTGGTGACTTAATAAGTATGGGAAATAACTCAGTAACCCAAACCAAGTAAAGGGTAATTTGGTAATTATGCAACATGAAGGGTAATATGGTAAATTGGCAAGTAAGGAAGAGATGACTTAATAATTATACAAGCAAGGGGTAAATTAGTAATTCGTATCTAATATGTTTATGGGATAACAAAGTTTCGTAATAAGACTCAAGTGACACCGAATAGTAAGATAATGGTATTTGACAATTAGTAAGTATCACGAGAACGAATCCTAAATCAGAATTGGATGAGATTATGATGGCTTGAATGATTCCTCTGTGGTATCTTGGATAGATATTTGAATAAGAAATACCTAATGATATTAGAATGATTGAAAGTGAATAAGTATTTGATTGTTGTACTTTTCGTGATCACTTTAATTAAGACACTAATACTTAAAGTGAAAGACCTCGAGATTGGGAATTGTGGCTTTTTAGGAGTCGCTACCCTAAAGACGTGGTTTAGCCCACGATTATTCTGGTATTTGCTGGCATGCCTTTGTACCCCAGTCAGGTCCTATATCTTACTCTATCTAACTCTACGGACCTATTTAGGGGGTATGCATACTTATGGATTAGGTGTCATTGTTGGTAAGGTACTGAGTAGCTTTATGCACTAGTACGACTAGGGTATCTTTGTGTCCCTGGGTTGATGGTTGAAGGGTATTGAGTAGCTTATATGTTCTAGTGCGACAAGTGTACCTTTTTGTCTCGGGATCTTGATCTCTCGTTTGAGGTAAATAAATGGAACTGTTGTACTAATTAAAAGGAAAAAAAAATTAATCATGTAATGTGAAAGATTATTGAGCTAGGCCCAGACCGATCCACTGGCATAATAGTGGCCTGGTTTCGGGGTGCCCTGGAGACCGATCCATGGGCATATAATAGTGGTCAGGTGTGTTCTGCCCTGTAAGTGACCAATCCACCAGCTATAATAGTGGGGGTTCCGAGCTCAATAAATATAATTTGGTTGTGAATAAATTATGGAAACCACTAATCACTTATAGTGGAACACTATGTGAGTCGGGGCCAGACTGGTCCACTGGCGAATAATAGTGGCCAAGAGCATTTTGCCTTGGAGACTGATCCACCGGCAGTAATAGTGGTCAGGAGTGTTTTGTCCTGTATGTATTCTGGTCCACCGGCTATAATAGTGAGGTTCCCGCACTCAAATGAATATTTATAATCAGGGATGTTTGAATAATGATGAATTAATGGCTTAAGGTCCAAAAGTATTGATTGTACATTATGACTTATTAATATTTGATGGACTTGTTAAGTATGTGATTGTGATGTATGCATTTCTTATTATATATGTATATAGTGTTGTATCATGTATTGTATTACGGACCTACTTTTAAATGTGTTTTAAAGGGTTACTTAGTACCATAGTATTGAAGGGTTCCATTCGTGGGGCCTTTGCCTATTCAACGGGCAAAGTTCCTTATAGGTCTTGTTCAAGTGCTACTCAAGTGGGTAACGGGAACGAATATAAGTAAACTATCCTGACTTTTAGGGTTTCCTTCTTTCTCTTTTAAATTCCTAGTTTAAATGTAATCTTTGTTTTTGTAACCACCATTGGTGGATTCTATTCTTGTAAATTGTTATTTACGCTACTGTGATTTAAATATGGTTTGAGTTTCTTGTAAATTGAATTTTACTTTTTCAGCCTTAGCACTTAGTACTGGAACGGTAGAAGTAAACCGGTCTGGTAAGTGTGGCGGTAATATCCCCAGAATTCACAGTTTTGTTATTTTGCTTTCGCTAATTTTTTTAAATAAAACAAAATTTTTTAGGAGTGAATTTTGGAGGTATTACACATATTTTTTTCCTATGTAATTTTTTTTAAAAGATTTTAAATTTATTGAAATTAAGTTTTAAAGGCACGAAATTTGATACTAAAATCTAGGAGATCTATGAGAGTTTTAAAAGTATGATATTTGATAATTTTTTAAAAAAAATTAGTTAATTAGTATGACCATAACACATAAATATTACCGATATTAATCATTTCAAATTTTAGCTGAAAATTAGATATGCACTATGGATATAGAAGTTAGTCAATGTTTTATTTAGCAAGAAATTTTTATATATATAAATATAATATAGATGTATGGATATAGATAAATGTAGATTGCCTGTTTTAATTCTAAGTGAAAATTAGACTTGAGTTATGAGAAAAATGGTTAATATTTTTTTACGGAAACTTCTCATATATGTAGATAGATAGATTGATAGATAGATAGATAGATACAGATATGTTGTGACATACTTCTCTTTTATATATAAATTTTAAAATGTAATATAGATATAGTTTAAATTTTTTAATTTTAGTTGAAAATTAGATGTGGGTTATGGGAGAAAAAATTAATTTTTTTTAGGTGGAAAATTCTTTTTCACACACATAGAGAGATAAGTAGAAAGATAGTATATACATATTACCAGGATCAACCACTTTAAATTTTAGCTGAGAATTAGACATGGGCTATGAGTAGAAAAATTAGTTCATATTTTTTTTAGCAAGTACTTATTATATATATATATAAATAAAATATAGATATATAGATAAAGATAAATATATATTAACTGTTTTAATTTTTACTTAAAATTAGACATGGGTTATGGGTAAGAAAATAAATTAATTTTTTTTTGTGCGGGAACTTTTCCTATGCCCGAGTGTATCTATATCTATGTATGTATGTATGTATCTATATATAAATTATATCTTCTCTATTTAATTTCTCACTTTCTCTTCTATATTTAAGTATCAAATTACTTATCTTTCAAGGAGTTTTTGTCGGTTGATATTTGGTGAATTTGTTTATTTATTTATTTTAAATTTAATTGATTGGTAGGATGGTAGCATATAAATATTACATAGATTAACTGTTTTAAATTTTAGTTAAAAATTAGACATGGATTATAGGTTGAAAAGTTAGTCAATATTTTTTCCCTCTTTTATATGTAAATATAATATATAATATAAACATATTGATATAAATATATATAGATTAACTGCCTTAATTTTATCAGAAAATTAGGCATGGGTTGTAGGTAGAAAAACTAGTTAATATTTTTTTAGAGGGAACTTCTCTTATATGTATATATATATATATATATATATATATATATACATATACATATATACATACATACATAGATAAATAGATAGATAGTTGCATTATATTTTTTAAAATTTGTTTTAAAATTTAAGGTTTCATTTGAATAAAGAATTTTTAGAAGAGATTTTATTTGAAAAGAGGATTTTTAAATTTATATAACTTAAATATTTTGTTTGGGTATCCTATAATATAATTAAAATATTTTTGGGAAGTTTGAAAATCTATGCTATAATTTTACCAAATGAGTTTATGCTTGACGGTGTGTTTAGAGTAAAAATATGTATAAAGTGTATTATTAGTGCTTTATCCAAATTTTATGTATAAAAATATTGAAATAAGGAAATTATTCAAAATTTTTATGCAAGCAATGATTTTAAATCTATTAAAAATTGAATCACTTTTTAAATTTTATTATTTTCAAAATTTCATCTTTTAAGAAATTCTCCATCTAAACAAAGCCTAAGTTATATTATGAATATTCAACAAATTTAAATGCTTTGGTTTTTATTTGTTATTTTAATAATTATATAAATAATTATGGTTGAGTTTTAAAAATATTTATCTATTTAAGGGTATGATAATTGTTATTGGTGTTGTATAAACGGAGAGAAAATCATAAGTAATCAAGAATGCTGAGGAGAAATCTTAGAGGAGAGAACAAGAATGAAAGATTGTATTAATAATTTTCTATCCTCCAAATTAAATCCATGACTTTGAATTTATAGAATTGGACAGGAGAAGAGGAAAAATGGGGGAGGCGAGAACAGGGAACTGCCCTTGTGCTGTATAGTGAATCGGCATAATAAGGAATTGGGAGAGTAATAAGAAGAGGTGAGCGTGTTAAGAGGTTTGGTACACTTTGGGTTGTCGGCCTTTAAGCCCAACACCACTAGTTTGAGAAATACCCATATCATCATTATCTTTAAATTTTCCTCCTTCACATTTATCATTTCCCAGGGTAGAAGGGCTAAACGTCCTTGATTTGATGCTGGCCTTATATGCTAAATGGTTGTTTCCCTAGAGTAGATGTGATGATCTTCAAGGATTTTTTGACAACATATGTGTATAAGCTAGCTAACCTTTGAAGCAAGAAGATTGAGCTTCAATAGTTGGTCGATGATCTATGCTACAAGTTACTTTCTTCAAGCTCCATTTAGAAAGTAAAATACGCCCACTGAATAGCCAATCCTGTCATGGTGAATAAGTTTAACTAGCATTGACTTTACTAATTTAAACAAAGCCTGTCTAAAGGATGGGCACCCTGTAACACCCCAAAATTCACTAATTTTTTTTTTCTTAAAAGCGGAAGCAATTAAATTAGAAGCACTGAAAACCTGTGAATTCTGGAAATGTTACCGCCACACTTAGTACCAGACCGGTTCTCTCCGACAGTTCCAGTACCAAGTGCTAAGGCTAAGAAAAGAAATAATCAATACAATCCAATTATCAAATAAGCATTAAACGGTTGTAAAACAAAATCAGAGTACGCATCAAGAAATATAATTCATTTCCAAAAGAGAATTAAACTTACAACCGATAAAATGTTCATTAAAATACTCAATCGAGTAATGAATCAGAACATGGTAAATACTATACCAAAGAAATAACAAAAGGAATGAAATCGCGTAAAGAATGAATATGGCCACAACACTCTCGAACTTCGAGCCAAACACGCTCAACACTCAGCCCCAACTGATATTTTGGCCTCCTGCACAAATTCAGAAGGTATACTACTCGTGGGAATGAGCAGCACCCATAAAAAGGGTGATCAGTACGCTACGTACTGAGTAAGGTAACCGAGCACTAAGGCCGACACATAAGCACACAATCCATGCAGATAAAAGATCATAAACATGATAACATAATTCATGTGATCATCCAAGTAAAAGTATAAAGGCCCATATGTATATAATCCGATTCAATTACTTAGTTTATCTCTTATCAGGAATCATGTCACACCATACTTTTATTCAAGTAGATACGATTACGGGAACCCCACTATTTTTGCCGGTGGATCGGTCGCGAGGGAAACGTTCCCTGCCACTATTTTAGCCGGTGGATCGGTCGCGAGGGTAACATACCCTGCCACTATTATAGCCGGTGGATCGGTCTGGCCCCTTCTCGTACGGTGTTCCACTTTAAGTGATTAGTGTCTTCCCATATCTTTCAACATATAACGTTTTGTTTTGTTGAGTTCGGGATCCCCCACTATTATAGCCGGTGGATCGGTCGCGAGGGTACATGCCCTGCCACTATTTTAGCCGGTGGATCGGTCGCGAGGGGAAACATTCCCTGCCACTATTAAGCCGGTGGATCGGTCTGGGCCCGTCTCAACATCTTCCACTTTACGTGATTAATGTATTAAGTATCTTATTCAAAGGCTTTCATCATGCACATGCACGAATCATAAATCATAAATTCCATATTCATCATCATCTTTAATCACCACATACACATATGCTACCACCAAACCCTAGCCATGCATGGATCGCTCCCTTTACACTTATCCTCCAATTCTACTTCACATCTCACTCTAGGGTTTTATCCCAAAACCCTAATTTAGTCTCCTTCGTACCCTTAATTTGCTCCACATGCTATTTTTCATCCCAAGTGCTCAAACACCCAAACAACACTTACATTACCTTCCTTACATCCCAAATTAACTTTCCACACATAAATTTCATACCCATGCAGACATTAATCTCCCCATACTAACCTTCGAACCTTTTTCATGCAAACCCTAAAATTCCATAAGAAATCCTAATTTCAACCATGCAAACATTAACCATTATGTAAAACCCAAAACCTCATCATACAAAACCCTAAATTCAATCCACATAACCCAAAGATTCATTCATACCAAACCCTAGATTCAAACCATATACATCCCAAAGATTCATTCACACAAAACCCTAAATTCAATCCATACCAACACAAGGATTCAAATCATATAAAACCCAAAGATTTTTCCACATAATACCATTGATTAGATTCTCCCCTTTCATAACCACAAATTATATTCTCCCATACAAGACTATAAGTTAGATTTTCCCACATAAGATCATAAATTGGAATCTCCCAAGCAAAACCATAATTTGGATTAATTGGATTCCCCCAAACAAATCATAAATTAGATTCTCCCAATCAAATCATAAATTAGGTTCTCCCATATAATGTCATAAATTACATTCTCCCCAAATAACGTCTTAAATTAGATTCTCCCTAACAAACCATAAATTCAATTCTCCCATATAACATCATAAATTATATTGTCTCCCACAAAACTATACAAACCATAAATTAAACTTCCCCATATAAAACCATAAATTATATTCTCCATAAAAAAAACCTCAAAAATCATAAATCAGATTCTCACACACGAAACCCTAAAATTCTCCATTTTATTCCTTTACTCATGAATCAATGGAATACTTAGGTCAACTAACATCCCTTAATCAACTTCTTTCTCCATCCTCCTTTTTCATCCTTTCTCCCACATAAAAATCATATCAACATCCTCACATGCATGTCTTACAGGGTCATACACAAATAATACACATGCCATACGAAAACATACTTCAACTCCATGCCATAGCATATACGGCATAATTAATAATCATAAACATAGAATGCATAGCATATGAATCACACAATGCACATTAGCACATAAAAGGCCTTACCACCCCTTACCTGAAACGACACTGGCCTTGGAGCACGTTCCTACGCCTCCTTAGGGCTTTGACCAAATAATAACATATTAATAAAATAACCTTAACAAAATTCTAACTTTGCTAAAGACATAAAAATAATAGAGATATTATAAACCTTGGTAATATAGGGTTAAAGACTTTACCCTAATAATAATAATGATACTAATATAATAATAATTAATAAAACTACTATCAATGAGAATATAAATAATAATAACAATAGTAATAATAATAATAATAATAATAATAATAATAATAATAATAATAACAATAATAACAATAAAATATAAGTTTTCAAATAGATAATGAATTACCATTTATTTAGTATTAATAATAGAATTAATAACATATATAATAATATTAAAATAATAAAGATAATAATAATAATATTATTAATGGTTATAATAACAGTAGAAATAATAATACTAAAATAAATAAGTGTAAATGTTAATACAAAATTAGGGCCTAAGATTTTCCAGAATAATTAATAAAATGATAATAATAATTATTCTAATAATTATAATAATAATAATAATAATAATAATAATAATAATAATAATGATAATAATCCCATAATAATTCAATTAATAACTTAAAATTCGAAACTAACAATAATATTGTTTTATTACCACTCTCCACCCTGCAATTACAATTCAGAATAAAATTTCTCATCAAAAAATAATAAAACATATTAAGAATATAAATATTAAGAATAATAATAATGGTAATTATATGCAAATAATTGAAATAAATTAAATCAAGGCTTATAATAATATGGAAAATGGTTGAGAGTGTCTAGGGTTAAACCTTAAGCTGGTGGGGATAGGTGGCACTGGCGGTGGTTCACGGCGGCGGCCGAAAAAATAGAAGAACAAAGAGAAAGATGGATGTTGGGAAAAAGATAGGGAGAATTGAGGTGATATAAGAGGTGTTTATTGTTGCCCAAGAGTAGAGGGACAAAATGATGGTGGTGGTGCAGCCAAAGGTGGCGGCGCACGGCGGTGGAAGGCGGTTTAAGGCTTCGGGGTCAAAATTCTGGCGAAAACGAGCATCTAACTTTGCATGATTATTGAGGCTCGTACAAGAAGAATCGAGAGGTAAAAATAGTTTGGTTAACTAGAGGAACTTTCAGGGAAGAGAATGGAATGTTTCGGTGGCGCTGATGTTGGCCGAAGGCGTCGGAAGAGGCGTCTGAAGTTGGGGTGGCGGCAGCTCGGGCCGAGGGTTTCGGGGAAGAAAAAAAACTCTAAAAACTCCTATAACAAGGCTATTTATAGATGTTGGAATGGATAATGAGGAGCTGGAGGTCGACATGGAAGTTTTAATTACAATAATTTGGGTGGCCGGTGGCGGTAAACGGTCGGTCGAAGTTTGGTTGGCTTCGGGGTTTCGAGAGGTTGGGGAGGAGAAACGGCCGAGAGTTAACGTCAAATAATTATATGAAGTTATGTCTGGAGTTAAGAGGAAGACAATGAGAAAAGAAACGACCGGTATTATTCACCGTAGCCGGAGAAGCCATTAATGAGGTCGAAAGGTGCAGCAACGTCGACGGAGGAGGAAGGAGGAAGAAGGAAGAAGAGAGGGAGGCGGTCGGTCGGCCGGGGAAAAGAAAAGAAAAAGGGAGAACCGGGCCGGTCGGGCTCGACGAGGTAAGGTTTTAAATGAAACGACGAGCTTCGGAGGAAACGGAGCCAAAACTCAGCGTTGGAAGGGCGACGAAGGGCGCCGCGCGGGCTGGGCCGTGCCGAAGAAGAAGAAGAAAAGAAAAAAGGGAACTGGGCCACGAGCGGGCCCAGTTCGGCGAGAAGAAGGGGAAAAAGAAAAAGAAGAAAAAGAAAAAAGAAAAGGAAAAAGGAAGAAAGAAAAAGAAAAAGGGAAAAAGGAAAGGAGAAATAAAATAGGTTAGGTCCAATTAAATTAATCTAAATATTTAGAATATTTAAAAATATAATATTTAAATAAAATTAAATTTAAATCCCTTTTTAGGCTAAATTAGGATATTTCAAATATTTTCCATAAATTCTATTTTAATTAGCAAAACACCCTAAATTTATTCCATTAATTTATTTATAAAATTAACATTAATTTGAAACTATTTTCTCCTCATTATTTTAAATAAAATAATTTATTTAGTTAATTTCCAAAATTCAAATCCTTAATTAGCTAAAATACCCAATTTCTCTTAATTAACATACTTATAAATTTATTCTTGATTTTCCCTAATTAATTTCCTTTTATTTTAATCAAAATAATTTATTTAATTAATCTTTATGATAAAATCTCATTTAAATATAATATTTAAGATTATAATTTTTCGGGGCATTTCACACCCACTCCCTCGTATTGACCAACAAATTGATTTGATGGTTGGATAGGAAAATTAAGCTTTATGGATGATTTTTTTTGGATACCATCAAATCAAGCTTCCTGATATAAACTAACAGAAAACTACTTTTATGACATATGAGACCTTGAGGAGATATCAAATGAAATTAATCCTTGCTAAGTGTGTGTTTGGAGTTAAAACCAATAAATTTCTAGGTTTTATGGTTTCACAGAGGGGCATTGATGTAAATCTTGAGAAAGTGTCCACCACTGTCATTATTGGGAAAAAGAGATATCCAATAGTTGATAAGAAAATTAGTTGCTTTGCATAGATCCATATCCAGAGAATCTCACAAAATCTTACCCTTTTTTAAGCTTTTGAGAGCAAAATATGGTTTTCAATGTATAAAGGATAGTCAAAAAGCATTCGATGATTTGAAGGACTACTTATCGAGATTACCAACCTTCACTATTCTGTCGGAATGGGAAGAATTGATCTTATATCTATCCACACCAATATCGATGATATCCTATGTTCTAGTTAGAGAAGATGCTGAGACAAGAACATAGAGACCCACATATTACACCCATGAGGTGCTTACTGATACAGAAAGCAAATATTCTAATTGGGAGAAAATAGCTTATTCTTTGTTGAATGCTTCTAGGAAGTTAAACTCCTATTTTGATACCCATTCCATTTTACTTTTAACAAGCATTCCTCTTAGAACTATTCTACATAAATTAGAAGATTTAGGGAGAATGATGGTGGGTTTCCAAGTTGAGTAGATATGATATCAAATATAAGCCTAAATCCACGAATAAAGGGCAAGCTCTAGCAAAGGGTGAGGTCACACTATTGATTATGTTGAAGGAAGAATCATCACCTAATGAATTAGAGTTACCTAAAGATATTAAGAGATTCCTCAAGGAGTATGAGGATGTGATGCTACCTGAGCTTCCAAAGAAGTTTCCACCTAGGAGGGAGGTGGACTATGTAATTGAGCTGGAGCCAAGAGCTAAGCCTCCAACCATGGATCCTTATAGAATGCCCCCATCAAAGTTAGAAGAGTTGAGGAAGAAACTCAAGCACCTATTGGATGAGGGTTTCATAAGGCCATCCAAAGCCCCATTTGGTTCCCTAGTGTTGTTTCAAAATAAACATGATGTAGGTATTCACATGTGCATCAATTATAGGGAACTAAATAAAGAGACGGTGAAGATCAAGTATCCCATTCCATTAGTGGTTGACTTGTTTGATAGGTCTAGAAAAACATGGCGGTTCTTCAAGCTAGATTTAAGATTAGGATATTGGCAAGTTAGCATAGCCGAAGAGGATGAGCTCGAGACTACATGCATGACCAAGTACATATCATATGAGTTCTTGGTTATGCCTTTTGGTCTTACTAATGAACCCACAACCTTTTACACCTTGATGAATAAGAATTTTCATCCCTTCTTGGATAAATTTGTTGGTGTATACCGGAAGATATTGTGGTTTATAGAAAAACCTTGGGTGAGCATATTGTGCTTGTAAGAAAAATTTTCAAGTGCTCCAAGAAAATAAGCTATTTTTAAAATTATAGAATTGCTCATTTTCTCAAGAGGAAGTGATGTTCCTAGGGAACAATATTGGGATGAGAAAGATCTTTATAGGTAAAGCTAAGGTATAGGCTATCGAAGAATAGGATCCACCTTAGGGAGTTTTTGTAACACCCCAAATTTCACTATTTTTTTTAAAACAGAAGCAATTATATTATATTAGAACCTGTGAATTTCGGGAATGTTACCGCTGCACTTAATACCAGACCGGTTCACTCCTACCGTTCCAGTACCAAGTGCTAAGGAAAAAAAGATTATTTGTTCAACTTAATCAATACTTAAACCAAGAGTTCATAAAAAGAACTAGAAGGATCATAACATAAAAATTAGAGTACGCGTAAAGAGTTTACATATACCAAAGTACAAAATCAAAATTCCTCGAAAGGAATAATGTCTACAACTATAAAGTTTAATTCTAAAAAATCCAATACAGAAAAGAAATAACATAAATAAATAGAATGATATAAAGAGAGAATCCGGCCATGTCACTCCTGATCTTCGAGCCAAGCACATGCTCAACACTCAGCCTCATCCAATGCCTCATGAACATCGAAGGCATCAAAATATGCATCGCTTACTACACAAAGTCAGAAGGGCCTTCTACTCGTGGGAATGAGTAACACCCATAAAAGGGTGATCAGTACGCTACGTCCTGAGTAAGGTAACCGTGCACTAAGGTCAAACACATATAAGCACATAATTCTAGAAGAATAATAAAACAGTATACGATCACTTCAAATAGGTAAACAAATAAAGGCTATTTATAGTCCAGATTAATTAATTGATTAATCTCTTATCGATACTCATTTTACACCATGCTCTTTATCAAAACCATATGAGTAAGGGAACCCCCATTATTATAGCCGGTGGAGTAGAGACACACATGGCACAATGCACCTGACTACTATTATTAGCCGGTGGATCGGTCATATATAGGGCGAGATGCCTGAACCACTATTTCTTACAGGTAGATCGATTGCCCTTGGTTAGCGTGGTGTTCAACTTTAAGTACTTAGTATCTTTTAGGTGTCTTAGCAAACTTAGGGTTTGGTTTATTGATCTCGGGGTTCGCCACTATTATAGCTGGTGGATCAGTCACACATAAGGCATCATACCCTAACCACTATTATAGCAGGCGGATTAGACACACATAGGACGAAATGCCCTAACCACTATTTCTTACTGGTGGATCAATTGGACCCGGCTCAATAATATTTCACTTTACACAATTAATGTTTTATAGTATCTTATTCAGAAGCTTCACCCTAAACATGCACGACTCAATCTCCCTATACCTATCCTCCAACAGACCCGATGCATATTGTAATACCCCAAAAATTTCGAAAACCTATATTTTAATAAATTACTTTTATTTGGAATAGAATTGCTTTTAGATTATTTATTTTAATTATTTTATGGATTTTAGAGTATGTAAATTTGGATAAGAGTATTTAATAAATTAAAAATAAATAATTTGCTATTTATCATATTTTTTTTATTTAAATAATTTTCCAAACTAATATTTTACCAACTTTATCCTTTTTAAACTAAAATATTAGATTATAATAAATTAAATTATTAAATTAGATAATTTATCAAGAATATTACATTTTATAATTTTATAAATTAATTTAATTTATTTTACTATTTTCCATTTCTCTTTTTACACTTTTCCTTTCTTCTCTTTTTTTTTCTTTCCCCCCCCTCCTTTGGGCCGCCAGACCCCTCGGCCTGCTACCCCTCCTCGCGCACTGGGCCACAGGCCCAACCTTCTCCCTTGCCCCTCGCACGCCCGTCCCTCCAGCAGCCTAACGTCCCTCCTTATTTTTCCTTTGGACCGGCCGGGCTACTCTTCTTTCCTACGCCGGTCCGACCGCCCGCCGGCACCCTTCTTCTTCTCCCCTCTTCTCCTCCCACGCTCGACTCTTTCTGCCATTGTCGAGCGCCGACTGCCACCTGCAACCTGACCACCACCTACCTCCCTCTCCCTCTCTCTCTTCCCCCGTCGTTTTCTTTCTTCTTTGAGCCAAACCGGCCCTGGACCACAGCCCCGCATGCCTCTCCCCTTTCCTTCTTCTCCCCCTCCTTTCTCCCTGCCAACCGACAGCCCTGCCACCACTGCAGCACCGCCGGCCAGCCCTGCCCCCTCTCTTCTCCCTCTTCTTTTCTTCAGCTCCCAAGCCCTTCATTCCCACATTTTTTCGAGCCTAATATCCCTCCCCCGAGCTCCCCCTTCTCTCCTCCCTTCTTCCCCATCCTTTTCTGTTTTTTTTTCTTCTCACCACCCGCCGCCGCTCGAACCACCAAGCCCAGCCCTGCACCGCCTTCTGCCACCGCCTGATACCACCCTGCACCCCCACACAACCCCTTCGAGCCCCGCACTTCCCCCTTTCCCCTCCTCTTCCTTTTTCTTTCCAGTTTTTCCCCTTACCACCGAGCCACCTGCAACCACCATTTCCGCCGCCGTCCGGCCATCTCTGCCGCCACCTAACCCGCCATTCGACACCCTGCAACCTCCTCTACAATCGCCACCCATTAGTTAGCCAAAAAGAGCCCCTGAACCCCTCCATTTTTCCCTCTCCTTTTCCTTCCTTCACAGCCTTTTCCCTCGACCCTTCTCGGCAGCCGACCTTCGCCGCCTCTCCGCCGCCGTCTCCGCCGCCTTGAGCCGCCTCGAAACCGTCCTTTGCCTCCACCTACACCCCCTCTACACTCCTGCACCATTCCCCTGCCTTAGAACCTCCCCTAACCACCCTCTTTTCTAGCCTAAAGACCCTAACCCGAAAATGATGAATCTTGCTTCCTTCACCCCCCTTTGAACCCTTCCACCCCTTATTTTTGCATGAAACTCACGCTGCCCATGCAGCGTGAGCTCCCCTTGGTTTTAAAAATTGTTTGGATAATTTTTAAGGTAAAATGGTATTTTATGTTAAGTGTTTTATTAATTAAAATTTATAAAGTTTTATGCTTTGGTTCTTATTTCTAACATAAACATGATGGATATTATTTTTAGGTGTTGAGTTGCTAAATATTCTCGGTAAGATTTGATATTTTGCGGGATTAAGGTAACCGTTAATCCTCCCTTAAATATATGAAAAACGCATGCTAGCACATTTAGGGTTTAGTATGATTTTATGCATGTTTGGTATGCTTAGCATGATATGTTTATGGTTTCTTATATTGCTTGTTAAAAAGAAATAGCATGATAACTTTTATGCCATATGTAGGTATGTTAATTAAGGAAGGAGTTGGAATATGGATAGAAATGTTAAACACTTGTTTATGATGTACCATGTTGTTAATGCATGAATGATGTTATTGTTTAAGGGTATTTTAGTAATTATGCTTATGAGATAAATAAATCAATGTGTGTAGTTGCCAATGAGTATTATGTTGGAAAATGACAAGTTGGTGGACTTAGATGATAAGAATGAAGTATTAATATCATTATTTTATGTAGTGTTAGTAAATTCATAAAAATGGTGAATAAAGGGGTTGAGTGGAAATTTTATAAGTGGAAAGGGTATTTCGGTAATTTTTGAGATAAAAGAATAATATGGTAATTTTATAATTAAATGGCCAAATGATAATTTACAAGTAAAGGATAAAATTGTAAGTTGTGAGAAAGAAGGGTAAAATGGTAATTTTGGAAGTAGGGGTAAAATAGTAATTTTGGATGAAGGAGGGCATTATGATAATTTTGGAGGTAGAGGGGCAAAATCGTAATTTCATAAGTAAAGGGTAATATGGTAAATTCTATAAGTGAATGGCGAAGTGGAAATTTATAAGTAAAGGGGTAATATGGTAAATTGGAAAAGAAGGGAAAAATGGTAATTATGTAATGAAAGATAAAGATGGTAATCTTGGATGTAAAAGGGTAAAATAGTAATTTGTAAAGTAAAAGATGTATGGTGGTAATTTTCATAAATAAAAGGATATTATGGTGAAATTGGATGTAAGGGGTAAAATGGTAATTTTGTAAATGAAATGATATTATGGTAAATCTGGGAGTAAGGGGTAACTTGGTAATTATGATAACGACAAAAGATAATTTAGCAATTAAATTATGATTGTAGAAGGGCAATTGGATAAGTATGATACTATAGAAGGGTAATTTGGTAAATTAACCAATTAAAGGGCATTATGGTAATTTTAACAATGGAGAAGGGTAATATAGTAATTTTGATTATGAAAAAGGGTAAATTAATATTGGTAATTATGAAGAAGAGTAATTTGGGATTTGTGATAATTAAAAAGGGTAAATGGCAATTAAAATAATTGAGAGGGGTAAAATGGTAATTATGATAAAGGAGAAGGGCAATTTGGTAATTTGTTCAACTAAAAGGGCAATTTGGTAATTTAGCCGATAAAAGGGTAAAGTGATAATTGTCTAACCAACTAAAGGGGCAAAATAGTAATCATGATAATGAAGGAGGGTAATTTAGTAATTTATCAAACTCAAGGGCAATTTAGTAATTATAACAAAGGAGAAGGGCGATTTGGTAATATAACCAACCAAAAGGGAAATATGATAAGTATAGTAATTAGGAGGGGTGAATGATGATCTGAAAAGTGTATGAGATAATTTGGTAACCTAAATCGGACAAAGGGCAATTTGGTAATTATGCAACCTTAAGGGTAATGTGGTAATTTATCAAGTAAGGAACAGATACTTAACAATTATATAAGAAAAGGGAAAATGAGTAATTTGTACCTAATAGGTCCTTGAGATTGTGGAACATTAATATGATTAAATAATATTGATTAGCCAAGTAAGAGTATCTAATGATTAGTATGGCCTTGATGGTTTCTCTATGACATCCTGGATAATCATCTGAATAAGAAACGATTAATGATATCGAAACGATTGAAAGTGAGTAAGTATCGGATTATCGTGTTGTATGTGATCACCTTAATTAAGACACTATTACTTAAAGTGAAAGACCTCGAGATCGGGAATGGTGACTCCTTAGGGGTCGCTACCCTAAGGACGTGGTTTAGTCCACGATTATTCTGGTATTTGCTGGTGTGCCTTTGTGCCCCAGCCAGGCCCTATATCTTACTCTTCCTAGCTCCACGGACCTAGTTAGGGGGTATACATACTTATGGATTAGGTGTCCTTGTCGGTAGGGTACTGAGTTAGCTTTATGCACCGGTACGACCAGGGTACCTTTGCGTCCTTGGGTTCATGGTTAAAGGGTACTGAGTAGCTGATATGCACCGGTACGACCGGTGTACCTTTGTGTCCCGGGTTATCGATCTCCCAATCGAGGCAAATAAATATGATTGATGTGCTGATTAAAGAAAGGAAAGATACGATAATTGAAAGTGGAATATTAATGAGCCGGGCCCAGATGATTTACGATATTGCGTACCGGTCCACCGGTTATAATAGTGGTCCAGGAGCGTGTTGCCTTGGTGTGTGATTATGAGTACCGGTCCACCGGATATAATAGTGGTCAAGAGCGTTGTGCCCTGGATGATGAGTTATATATATCCCGGTCCACCGGTTATAATAGTGGCTAGGAGCGTTGTGCCCTGGATGATGATTACATATATATTCCGGTCCACCGGCAATAATAGTGGGGGTCCCGAGCTCAATAAAATTGGTTATGTATGTGAATAAGATTATGGAAAAATACTAATCACTTATAGTGGAACACCATGTGAGTCGAGGCCAGACCGGTCCACCGGCAAATAATAGTGGTCAGGTGCGTTCTGCCCTGTGTGTTTATCTTCCGGTCCACCGACAATAATAGTGTTCAGAGGCGTTCTGCCCTGTATGTTGACTTCCGGTCCACCGGCTATAATAGTGGGGTTCTCGTACTCACATGGACATAAAATATGATATTGATGGATCAATGACAGAATAATGGCTTAAGGCCCAAAGTATCGATCGTGACTTATAAAGTATTATGTTGGTTATTGTTATGTATGCATCTCTCATTATTTATATGCGTGTGGCTTGAATTATGTGTCGTATGCGGGCCTGTCTTTAAGTGTGGTATTAAAGGGTTACTCAGTACCGTAGTACTGAAGGGATTCCCTTTATGGGGCCCCTGCCTATTCAATGGGCAGTGCCCTTGCAGGTATTTTCAGGTGCTACTCAAGTGGGTTACGGGAAGGAGAGTAAGGAATTTTCCGGTATCATGGCTTTTTCTCTTTCTCATTTAATTTCTCGGTTTAAATGTTAACGTTGTTAAAGTAACCACCCTTGGTGGATTTTATTCCAGAAAACGATTTGATGCGCTACTCTGATTTAAATATGTTGAAGCTTGCAATTTACTCTGATTTATGCATGTTGAATGTCTTTCGAATTGTATTTCATTTTCTTAGCCTTAGCACTTGGTACTGGAACGATATGAGTGAACCGGTCTGGTACTAAGTGTGGCGGTAATACTCCCAAAGTTCACGTTTTGTTTATCTGCTTCCGCTATTATCTTTTAATAAAACGAAATTTTTCAGTAGTGAATTTTGGGGGTGTTACACATATCATCATACTCCTGTACCTCCTAACTTGCCCCAACCTCCTCTGTAATTCCCCAAAATTTTAGAAAACCTATAATTTAATAAATATCTTTTATTTGAAATAAATTAGCTTTCAAAATTATTTAGTTTAATTATTTTATGGATTTTTGAGTATATAAATTTGGATAGAAATATTTAATAAATTAAAAATAAATATTTTGTTATTTTATCATACTCTTTTTATTTAAATAATTTTCTAAACTAATATTTTACTAAAACTATCCTTTTTAAACCCATAAATTAAATTAAATTATTAAATAAATTTATTTCCCAAAAACATTATATTTTATTATTTTATAAATTAAATTATTTTAATTTCCCCTAACTTCCCTTCCCTTTTTCCTTTTTTTCTTTTATTTCTCCTTTTTCTTCTTTCTTTCTTTTTCCTTTTTTTCCTCCTTCGGGTCACCAACACCGGCCTGCCTCCCTTCTTCCTCACGCTTGGGCCGCTGGCCCATTTCTCCCCTTCCCTCTTCCTTCCCCGGTGCAGCAACCCAACCTAGCCCATTATTTCTTTTCTTCCTTCCTTCCCTAGCAACCGGGCCGGCCCAACATTTTTTTCTTTCCCCCATCCGACCTACACCTCCCCCCTTCTTTCTTTCTTCTTCTTCCTTCTTCTACGCCCCAACCAAGGCGCCCGACTTGTCCCCGTCTCCATGCTTGCCACCTCGAGTACGCCGACTACCGCCCTACCACCTCTCTCTGCCACCATTGCAACTCTCTCTCTCTCTCTCTCCCGTCCTTTTTTTCCACCATTTTGGACCCAACCAGCCATGCACTCCCCATCACGCATGGCCTCCCTTTCCCATGCCACCCTACCACCTCCCTACCACCTTAAACACTGCCACCGATCAGCTATCCGCTTCCCTCTCCTTCCTCTCCTTTTTCTCCTCCTCACCACCCCTTTCCTGCCCCATTTTTTTCGAGCCCCATCCTTCCCCGATTCCTTCTCTCCATTTTCTTCTCCTTCCAGCAACCCATTCCCGACCACCACCTATACCCCTTCTTCAACCCTGCACCTTTCCCTTACCCTTAATCCTCCCCCATCTACCTTCTTTCCTAGCCTCAAAACCCCAACCCAAAAATAGCCAATATTCCCTTTCCTTTCACCCACCTTCGAGCCCTTCTCCTTTTGTGTTGCATGCAGCTCATGCTGCATGAGCAGCATGAGCTGCTACATGCCTTGTTTATTTTAATTCATAAATTTTAAGGTATAATAATAATAATAGTAAGTTAAGTATTTCATTAATTAAGTTTTATAAAGCCTTATGTTTTTGGGTTTTCTTATTTCTAATGTGATAAATATTGATATTATTTTTAGGTGTTGATTTTGCTATTTAAAGGTTTATCCTTAACGGGGATACCCGTAATGTTCGATTTTGCAAGATTAAGGTAATCGTTAAACCCCACTTAAACTCATGGATAAACGTATGCTAGCACATTAGGGTTTTAATATGTTATTTTGCATGATATATATGTTGTTTAATATATTATATGTAGTTGCTTATAGTGATTGATAAAAAGGAATGCATGTTAGTTTATATGCTATGTGTGGAAATATTACTTAAGGAAAGAGTTTGATTATTAATGAAAAGGTTGAGTACCTATCCATGTTTTATTATGTTATTGTGATCATTAATGCTAGAAAAATGTTATTATAAGCCATAGAGGCATTTTAGTAATATGTCATGTGCAAGAATGTGGCCTATTATGTGTGGGTGCTAATGAGTATTATATTAAAATATAATATTTTGTGGAGTTGGATGATGAGAATGGAGTAGTGATATTAATATTCATGTGGTGATGATAACTTAATAAAAGTGGTGTAATAAAAGGGTAAAATGGTAATTTTATAAGTAGAAGGGTATTATGGTAAATTTAAAAGAGAAGGGCAAAATAGTAAGTTGTAAGCAAGGGGTAAAATGGTAATTTTGGAAGTCAAGGGCAAAATGGTAAATTGTAAGTAAAAGGGTATTATGGTAATTTTGGAAGTGAAGGGCAAAATGGTAATTTTGGAGTTAAAGGGTAAAACAGTAATTTTGTATGAAAAGGGTATTATGGTAATTTTGGAAGTAAGGGATAAAATGGTAATTTTAGATGTAAAGGGCAAAATGGTAATTTTATAAGTAAAAGGGTATTATGGTAATTTTGAAAGTAAAGGGCAAATAGGTAATTTTGTAAATAAAAGGGGTAAAATGGTAATTATAATAATGGAGAAGGGTAAAATGGTAATTATAATAATTAAGAAGGGTAAAATGGTAATTATGATAAGGGAGAAGGGTAAAATGATAATTTAATAAAGGAGAAGGGTAAAATGGTAATTTGGTGTAAAGGAAGGGTAAAATGATAATTTAATAAAAGAGAATGGTAAAATGATAATTTAATAAAAGAAAAGGGTAAAATGGTAATTCGGTATAAAAGAAGGTAAAATGATAATTTAATAAAAGAGAAGGGTAATTTGGTAATTAAGAAAATGAAGAAAGGTAATTTGGTAATTTAACCAATTAAAAGGTAATTTGGTAATTATGATGATAGAGAAGGGTAAATTGGTAAATATGATAACGGAGAAAGGTAATTGGATAATTATGATAATGGAGAAGGGTAATTTGGTAAATATGATAATGGAGAAGGGCAATTTGGTAATTTAACCAACTAAAGGGTAATTTGGTAATTATGATAATGGAGAAGGGCATTTAGGTAATTATGATAGTAGAGAAGGGTAGTTTGACCAACAAGAGGGCAATTTGGTAATTATAACAAGGAGAAGGGCAAATGGGTAATCTAACCCATAGTTTTAAAAACCGAACCGGTCATCAAACCGGTATCATAACTGGTTCACTGGTTTAGTGGTCGAACCAGTGGTACATTTTAAGTAAAAAAATATGAAATACATAGAAAATTAAACTATACATGAATTTGACCGGCTCACAACCGGTTTTTTGACCGGTTCTAAGACCGATTTTTTGACTGGTTCACCGGTTTTCATTGGTCCGACTGGTTTTTGACCAATTTTCACTAGTTCCGAGATCTTAAAAATCGGCACATGAAATCTGACTAGTGACCCGACCGGTTTGCCGGTTCGCCGGTCGGACTGGCCGGTCCGGTCCAGTTTTTAATACTAGGATCTAACCAATTAAATGGAAATATGATAGGCGTAACGACTATGAAGGGTGATTGGTGACCTAATAAGTATGGAAGATAATTTGGTAACCTAAACCGAGTAAGGGATAATTTGATAATTATGCAACATGAAGGGTAATATGGTAAATTAGCAAGTAAGGAAGGGACAACTTAATAATTATACAAGTAAGGGGTAAATCAGTAATTCGTACCTAATAAGTTGATGGGATAACAGAGCTTCATGATAAGACTTAAGTAATACTAAATAGTAAGATAATGATAATTAGTGAGTATCACGAGAACGAATCCTAAATTAGAATTGGATGAGGTTATGATGGCCTTAATGATTCCTCTGTATTATCTTGGATAACCGTTTGAAGAAGAAATACCTAATGATATCAGAACGATTGAAAGTGAATAAATATTTGATTGTTGTACTTTACGTGATCACCTTAATTAAGACACTACTACTTATAGTGAAAGACCTTGAGATTGAGAATGGTGGCTCTTTAGGGGTTGCTACCCTAAAGACGTGGTTTTGTAACACCCCTAAAATTCACTACTGAAAAATTTCGTTAATTAAAAGGAAATTAGCGGAAGTAAATAAATAAAGCGTGAACTTTGGGAATATTACCGCCACACTTAGTACCATACCAGTTCACTCATACCGTTCCAGTACCAAGTGCTAAGGCTAAGAAAAGTAAAATACATTCTGAAAGAAATTCAACACACATAAATCAGAGTAGCGCATCAAATCGTTTACAGGAATAAAATCCACCAATGGTGGTTACTTTAACAACGTTAACATTTAAAACCAAGAATTTAAATGAGAAAGAGAAAAAGCCTAACGGTACCGGATAATTCCTTACTCTCTTTCCCGTAGCCCACTTGAGTAGCACCTGGATAGACCTGCAAGGGCACTGTCCATTGAATAGGTAGGGGCCCCACAAAGGGAATCCCTTCAGTACTGCGGTACTGAGTAACCCTTTAATACCACACTTAAAAACAGGCCCGCATACGGCACATAATGCAAGCTACATACATAAATAATGAGAGGTGCATACATAACAATAACATACATAATAATTTATAAGTCACGATCGATACTTTTGGGCCTTAAGCCATGTCATAGTGTAAAATCGATATATTCGGGCCTTAAGCCATTATTCCGTCATCATTCAATCAATCTCATATTTTATATCCATGTGAGTTCGAGAACCCCACTATTATAGTCGGTGGATCGGAAAGTATACACTCAGGGCAGAACCCCTCTGACCACTATTATTTGCCGGTGGACTGGTCTGGCCCCGACTCACATGGTGTTCCACTATAAGTGATTAGTATTTTTTCATAACTTTATTCACATACAATACTAGTTTTATTGAGCTCGGGACCCCCACTATTATTGCCGGTGGACCGGAATATATATAAAATCATCATCCAGGGCACAACGCTCCTGACCACTATTATAACCGGTGGACCGGTACTCAATATCATAATCATCTGGGCCCGGCTCATTAATATTCCACTTTCACTAATGGTATCTTTCCTTTCTTTAATCAGCATATCAATCATATTTATTTGCCTCGAATGGGAGATCAATAACCCGGGAGTTGCACCGGTTGTACCGGTGCATATCAGCTACTCAGTACCCTTCAACCACGAACCCAAGGACGCAAAGGTACCCTGGTCGTACCGGTGCATAAAGCTAACTCAGTACCCTACCGACAAGGACACCTAATCCATAAGTATGCATACCCCCTAACTAGGTCCGTAGAGCTAGAAAGAATAAGATATAGGGCCTGGCTGGGGCACAAAGGCACACCAGCAAATACCAGAATAATCGTGGACTAAACCACGTCCTTAAGGTAGCGACCCCTAAGGAGTCACCATTCCCGATCTCGAGGTCTTTCACTTTAAGTAATAGTGTCTTAATTAAAGTGATCACGAAAAGCACAACAATTGGATACTTGTTTACTTTCAGTCGTTCCGATATAATTAGTCATTCCTTATTCAGATGATTATCCAGAATATCACAGGGAAATCATTAAGGCCATACTAATTATCAAATACTCTTACTTGGCTAATTAGGATTATTGAATCATAGTATAATGTTCCACAATCTCAAAGACATATTAGGTACAAATTACTCATTTACCCCTTTCTTATATAATTGTTAAGTCATCCCTTTCTTACTTGATAGATTACCATATTACCCTTTAGGTTGCATAATTACCAAATTACCCCTTATCCAATTTAGGTTATCAAGTTGTCTCCTACACTTTTTAGATCACCATTCACCTCTCATAATTGCTACACTTAACATATCTCCCCTTTGGTTGGTTAGATTACTGAGTTTCCTTTCTCCTTTGTTATAATTACTAAATTGCCCTTGTGATGGATAAACTAGCAAATCACCCTCCTTCATTATCATGATTACTATATTGCCCCTTTAGTTGGTTAAATAATTATCACTTTACCCTTTAATCGACTAAATTACCAAATTGCCCTTCTCCTTTATCATAATTACCATTTTATCCCTCTCAATTATTTTAATTACCATTTTACCCTTCTCCATATTTATAATTATTAATCTACCCTTCTCCATCTTTATAATTACCATATTACCCTTCTCCATTATTAAAATTACCATAATGCCCTTTTATTGATTAATTTACCAAATTACCCTTATCTATTATCATAATTGTCCAATTACCCCTTTTTAATCATACTTTAATTATTAATTTATCCTTTGTCGTTATCATTATTACCAAGTTACCCTTACTACCGGGTTTACCATAGTATCCTTTTATTTACAAAATTACTCTTCTACCCCTTACTTTCAAATTACCATAATATCCTTTTATTTACAAAATTACCACAATACCCTTTTTATTTATAAAATTACCATAACATTCCTTTTACTTTACAATTTACTATTTTACCCTTTCACATCCAAAATTACCATCTTTATCTTTCCTTACATAATTACCATTTTGCCCTTTTTTTCCAAAATTACCATATTACCCCTTTACTTATAAATTACCATTTCACCATTCATTTATACAATTACCATATCACCACTTACTTATGAAATTACTATTTTGCCACTCTACTTCCAAAATTTGCCATAATGCCCATTTACTTGAAAAATTACCATAATGCCCTCCTTCATCCAAAATTACTATTTTACCCCTACTTCCAAAATTACCATTCTTACCACTTATAAAATTACTATATTGCCCCTTGATTCTAAAATTACCGCTTTACCCTTTTCTCCAAAAATTACCATAATACCCCTTTACTTATAAAATTATCATTTGGCCATTTAATCATAAAATTACCATATTATTCTTTTATCTCAAAAATTACCATAATACCCTTCTTTCTCACAACTTACAATTTTATCCTTTTACTTATAAAATTATCATTCCACCCCTTTCTTTTGAAATTACCAAAATACCCTTTTTGCTTACAAAATTTCCACTCAACCCCTTTATTCACAATTTTTATGAATTTACCAACACTACATAAAATAATGATATTAGTACTTCATTCTTATCATCTAAGTCCACCAACTTGTCATTATTCAACATAATACTCATTAGCAACTACATATATTAGATCACATACTTCATAAGCATAATTACTAAAATACCCTTAGGCAATAATATTACTCATGCATTAGCAACATAATACATCATAAACAAGCATTTAATATTTCCATCAATAATCAAACTTCTTCCTTAATTATCATACCTACACATGGCACAAAGGTTATCATACTTTTCCTTTTTATCAAGCAATATAAGCAACCATATATATATATATATCATGCTAAGCACACCAACCATGCATAAAATCATACTAAATCCCTAATGTGCTAGCATACGTTTTTCCATGTATTTAAGGGAGGATTAACGGTTACCTTAATCCTGCAAAATATCAAATCTTACTGGTACCCCGGTTAAAGATTCAGGCTTTATTAGCAACTCAACACCTAAAAATAATATTAATCATTATTAGGTTAGAAGTAAGAAATTAAAGGATAAAACTTTATAAAACAAATTTCTTTAATAATAATACACTTTAATTAAATATGAATATACCTCAAAATTTAACCAAATGAATTTCAAAACAAGGGGGAGCTCACGCTGCATGAGCAGCGTGAGTCTCATGCAAAATGAGGGGAGAAAAGGGCTCGAAGAGGGTGAAGGAAGAAAAATAAGCCATTTTCGGGTTGGGGTCTTTGGGCTAGAAAAGAGGGTAGGTGGGGGAGGTTTCAAGGCAAGGGAATGGTGCAGAAGTGAAGAGGGGGTGTAGGTGGAGGCTAAGGGTGGTTTCACGGCGGCGGCAAGGCGGCGAAGTTGGCTGCCGAGATGGGTCGAGGTGGAGGGGTTGAGAAGAAAGGAAAAGGAGAGGGAAAAATGGAGGGGTGCAAGGGCTGTTTTCGACCAACTAAGGCATGGAGGTGGTAGAGGGGGTTGCAGGGTGTCGAACGGTGGGTTGGGTGGCGGCAGAGGTGGCCAGATGGCGGCGGAAGTGGCGGTTGCAGGTGGCTCGACGGTAAGGGGAAAGATGGGGAGAAAAAGGAAGAAGTGGGGAAGGGAGGAAGTGGAGGGGCTCGAAGGTGGCTTGGGGGGTCTTGTGGTGGCGCAGGGTGGTAATAGGTGGTGGCAGAAGGCGGCGCAGGGGCTGGGTGCGGCGGTGCATGCGGCGGTGATCAAAAACCAAGGAAGAAATGGGAGGGAGGAGAAAAGAGAGAAGAGGCTTAGGGAAGGAAGGAAATGCCTCGAAAATATGGGGAATGAAGGGCTGGGAGATGAAGAAAAAGAAGAGGGAGAAGAGAGGGGCAGTGGCCGGTCGGCGAGAGGACGAAGGGTGGCAGGCGGTGGTCGGTTGGCAGGGGAAAGAGAGGGAAGAAGAAGGAAAGGGAGAGAGGCACATGAGTGTGGTCCAGGGGCCGGTTTGGCTCGAAAAGGGAAGGAAAATGACTGGGGAAGAGAGAGAGGGAGAGGGAGGTAGGTGGTGATGGCAGGTGGTGGCAGTTGCAGGCAGCCGGACTCTCGACCATGGCAGAATTGGTGGTCGGGCGTGGGAGAAGGAAGAAAGGGAGGGGAGGTGCACGAACGGCTGGACCGACGTAGGAAAAGAAGGGAGCTGGCCGGTCCAGGGGAAAAAATAAAGGGTTGCGACGCACGGGTGTGCTGGACGGGGCGCGAGGAGGAGAAGGGAGACGGAGTGGGCCTGACCCAACACTCAAGGAGGGGGGGGAGGCAGGCCGGCAGCCTGGCGGCCCAAAGCCAGGAAGAAGGAAAAAGAAATAGGGGAAAGGAGAAAGAAAAGAAAAGGTAGGAAAAGGAAATCGGGAAAAATGGAAAAATTGAAAATAATTAAATTTATAAAATAATAGGATGTAATATTTTTGATAATGAGTTTATTTAATAATTTAATTTAATATAATTAAATATGTGGGCTTAAAAAGGATAATTATAGTAAAATATTAGTTTGCAAATTTATTTAAATAAAATAATATGATAAATAGCAAAATATTTATTTTTAATTTATTAAATACTCTTATCCAAATTTACATACTCTAAAATCCATAAAATAATTAAAATAAATAATTTTAAAAGCAAATTTTATTTCAAATAAAAGTTATTTATTAAAATATAGGTTTTCGAAATTTTTGGGGGATTACAGGTTTATCCCGCGATTATTCTAGTATTTGCTGGTGTGCCTTTGTGCCCCAGCCAGACCTTATATCTTACTCTATCTAGCTCTACAGACCTATTTAGAGGGTATACATACATATAGATTAGGTGTCCTTGTCGGTAGGGTATTGAGTAGCTTTTTGCACTAGTAAGACTAGGGTACCTTTGCGTCCCTGGGTTGATGGTTGAAGGGTACTGAGTAGCTTGTATGCACCAGTATGACCGGTATACGTTTGTGTCTTGAGATCTTAATCTTTCGTTTGAGACAAATAAATGGAATTATTTTACTAATTAAAAAAATAAAAAACACTAATCATGAAAGTGAAAGATTAATGAGCCGGACCTAGTTGAATTATGATATTAAGTATCGGTCCATCGGTTATAATAGTAACCTAGGAGCGTGTCACCCTTGAAGATGATTATGAGTACCGGTCCACCGGATATAATAGTGGCACAGGAGCGTTTTGCCTTGGATGATGTTTATGAGTACCGATCCACTAGATATAATAGTGGCCCAGGAGCGTATTGCCCAAGATGATGTATATATGTATTCCGATCCTGTACATATGTATTCCGATCCACCGTCTATAATAGTGGGGGTCCCGAGATCAATAAAACCAATTATGGATGTGAATAAATTATGAAAAAATACTAATCACTTATAGTGGAACACCATGTGAGTCGGGGCCAGACCAGTCCACCGGCGAATAATAGTGGCCAGGAGCGTTCTGCCCTAGAGACCAATCGATCAACAATAATAGTGGTTAGGAGCGCTCTGCCCCGTATGTATTCCGATCCACCGGCTATAATAGTGGGGTTTCCACACTCACATGGATATAAAATCTGAGAGATGATTGAATAATGAGGGACTAATGGCTTAAGGTCCATAAGTATTGATTGTACGTTATGACTTATTAATATTTGATGGACTTGTTAAGTATTTGATTGTGGTGCATGCATTTCTTATTATATATGTATATAACTTTGTTTCATGTGTTGCATTGCGGGCCTGCTTTTAAGTGTGTTTTAAAGGGTTACTCAGTACCATAATACTGAAGGGTTCCATTCGTGGGACCCCTACCTATTCAATGGACAGTGTTCCTTGTAGGTCCTTTTTTAGATGCTATTCATGTGAGCAACGGAAAAGAGCGTAAGGATTATCCGAAATCCTTTAGGGTCCACCTCTCTCTATTTTAACTCCTGGTTTTTATGTAACTTGTATTCTTGTAACCATTATTGGTGGATTCTATTCTTGAAAATGGTTTACTATGCTACTCTAATTTAACTATGGTTTGAGTTCTCATAAATTGTATTTTACACTTTTAGCCTTAGCACTTGGTATTGGAATGGTAGGAGTGAACCGGTCTGGTATTAAGTGTGGCGGTAATATCCCCAGAATTCACAAGTCTTGTTATTTTGCTTCTGCTAAAATGAAATTTTTCAGTAGTGAATTTTGGGGGTGTTACATCCTTTCCTCCATATCCTGTATCACACTAGAAGTCCAACTCTTAAGTATATAGGTCAATGCCCACTACCTTACTCTTTTGATTTCACTCAACACCTCACCCTAGGCTTTTATCCCGAATCCCTAATTTAGACCTATGTGGTCCATCCTACTCTACTTCACATGACCCAAATTATTTTAACACCCTAGACTTCATAATTCTTAGATTCAACCCTCATCAGAACGCCTTACTCCTCGAGTACACGTGTGGTAAAAAAACCTTGGGTAACCACACCAAACCCTAACTGGCCATAACAAACCTTAGCTTCCTTGTGTCCATATGTCACCCTTCCATTTCTCATATTTCACTTCTTGTTTTTCCATGCTAATCATGCTCATCCTTTCTTGATCATTTTCATCATCCTTTTATACTCCACTCACCCTCATTTATTTCTCCTTTTTACCACCTCCTCAAATTAGGGTTTTCCCCTAAACCCTATTTCAGTCTCCTATGAGTCCTTATATTATCCTACGTACTATTTTTCAACCAAAGCCTCTAAACACCCAAACAACTCATCCATTACCTTCCTTACATCCCAAGTCAACTTTACATGCGTAAACTTTACTCCCATGCAGATGCTAACCTTCCCATGCAAACCTTCGAATCTTCTCATGCAAAACCCTTGACTCTCATGCAAACCCTACATTCTCCCATGGAAAAACCTAGATTCTCCCATGCAAGATTCTTGATTCTCCACTCTTTTATTTTATTTAAAATCCCTTTTTATTCATCCACTCATAGATTATTAAAATATTTAGGTTAACTCACATCTCGTGGTCAACTTATTCCTCTTTGGTCAACTTACTTCTCCGTTTTTGTTTTTCATCCTTTCCACTCCACAACACCACCTTAAACATCCTCACATGCATGTCTAAAAGGTCACAACACATTACATCACATTTCACCACATATACATAATCACACATGTGATGCCATATGAAAGCATATATGCATACCTCAACTTCAAGCCATACTATGCATGAAATAATTATAACGATAAGCATAAGATACATAACACGTCATGATACATGACATACAAGCATATAAGGCACATAATCACACATAAGGCCTTAGTTACACCCTTACCTAATATGACACCGGTCTTAGAGCACACTCCTACGCCTCCTTAGGGCTTTGACTGGTCTCACCTATATGAGGGAAAAACTAAATATTAGATTCTCTCCTACTAAAAATACTATTATTTCATAATTTATTCTAAGATTAGGGTTTTAGATAAAATAATAATATAATAATAATAATTATAACATTAACTAATTACTAATTTTGCTAAAGATAAAAGTAATAATAGAAATATTGTAAATGTTGATAATATAAGGTTAGAAGATTTTACCCTAATAATAATAATGATACTAAAAATAATAATGATGATGATAATAATAATAGTAATAACAATAATAATAATATTAATGATAATAATAATATTAGTATCATTCGAAATAAATGGTGAAATAAGGGCTTCGACCCTTCACCAAAATACTACTACTACTACTACTACTACTACTACTACTACTACTACTACTACTACTACTACTACTACTATTACTACTACTACTACTACTACTACTACTACTACTAATAGTAGTATGAAATAATATAACAATAATGATAATAATACTAATAGTATAAATAAAAAATAATATAAAGTAGGGTTTTGACCCTACTTCTAAATACTAATACTAATACTAATAATAATAATAAAATCGAATAAAAAAACATAATAGGGCTTCGGCCCTCAATAGTAATAATAATAATAACATTAGTAGTAGCAGCATCAGTAGTAGTAGTAATATATTCAAAATAATGGAAATCAAATCAAATCAAATAAATAAAGCTTGTATAAATAGGGTAAAAGGGTTGAGTGGGTTTAGGGTTCCACCTTGGGTTAGTGGTGACAGGTGGCACCGGCAGTGGTGCACAGTGAAGGCGACAGTGGCCGGAAAAAGAGAAGAAAAGAGAGAAAGTTGAGTGCTGGGAAAAAGAGAGAGAGAAAGAGGGTGGAAGTTGGGGTGTTTATGATTGCCTAGATAGAGAGGAGTAAAATGAGGGTGGCGACAACTGTGGTGGCTAAAAGGGAAGGAAAGGAAAGAAAGGGAGGAGGAGGGGGAGAAAGAGGAAAAGAAGGGTAGGGGAAGGTAGAGGGGGTCTGTGGAGTAGGTTGGGAGGTGTAGGAGGCGGTGGTTACAGTAGAAGTGGTGGCTAATGGTGGTGTGAAAGGCGGCAGAGGTGAAAGGAATAGCTTATTGAGAAGGCTACTTTGTATGGTTGGGGTGGCTCATGCAGGGAAAATTGAGGGAGAAGGATGGTATAGTTAGTTAGAGGGTGGTGCAGGGAGTGCTTAGGTGGGCAGAG
Source organism: Tamarix austromongolica (assembly GCA_039764185.1). Classification (NCBI taxonomy): domain Eukaryota; kingdom Viridiplantae; phylum Streptophyta; class Magnoliopsida; order Caryophyllales; family Tamaricaceae; genus Tamarix; species Tamarix austromongolica. Next base: position 149,658,961 of record CM077809.1, read on the forward strand.
TGGGTGGTAGCGTTGGCCGATAGCAGCAGAATGGGTGTCTGATTGGGCGGCGGCGTAAAGGGGGAAAATTCTAGGTTTCGGGAAAAAGGCTCGACCAAGGCTAGTTATGGGGGTATTTATAGAGCTAAAGGAGGGATAAAGTCAGAGGGGATATGGGAGAACCGAGGCAAGTAGGTTAGGGTTCACCGACAGTGATGACAAGTCAACGCGAGTCAATCGTGGTAGGCATGGTTGGCCAGGAAAGAAGGGATCATGCGCGAGAAGAGAGGGGATTGGGTTGGGTCAGAGTGGCTATTGAATCAGCGAGGGAGAGAGGGGAAATTGGCTGGTCAAATTGGGTGTAGCCGGCGGCATCAATCTCGGGACATTGCAGGTTGACAGGGGAAGGGAGAAGGAAGAAGAAGAAGGAGGTGGGGGCGTGCGTGTGGACCGGCGGTCCAGGAAAGACAAGAAGAAAAAGAAAAGAAGGAGAACCGACCGACTGGGGGAAGGTAGGAAAATTGAAATATGGCGTACCGGCCTTGGGCCACGCCGAAGGAAGAAAAGGGGAGAGGGGTTTGGGCCGTTGGACTGGCCAAAGTCGGGGGAAAGGGTAAGAAAAAGAAAAGAAGAAGAAAGAAAAATAAAAAAAAAGGAAAGAAAAGGAAGAAAGAAAAGGAAAAAAGAAAAATAGAAAAAGAAAAATAGGTGGGTTGGGATAATTTAAATAATTTGGATGTTTAGGATATTTAAAAATAATAATATTTAATTATAATAATATTTAATTTCCTTTTTAGGCTAAATATAGATTTTTGAAAGATTTTTTCTAAATTCCATTTTAATTAGTAAAATACTCTAATTTTTTCTAATTAAAATATTTATTATTTTCCTCTTGATTAGCTCTAATTAATTCCTTTTTATTTTAATAAAAATAATTTATTTAATTAATTTTCACAATAAATCTTTAATTAGCTATAATTCTTAAAATTAGGATTTTTGGGGCATTTCAGTTTTGGAGTTAAGTTCTTTCTTAGACCTTATAAACTATTATTAGTTGTTCATAAGGGGTTACTATCAAGGGTCATACCCTTGAAAAACTTTCTTAAGAATAAATTTGTGTGGGAATGGATGATGGAGTGTCAAAGAGCCTTTGAGGATATTAAGTAAGCTATGACGGAAGAGCCGATCTTAGCTCTTCCCAACTATGCGGAGCTGTTTGAGGTGCACATCGATGCATTAGATTTTTCTATTATAGGTGTCTTGATGAAAGATGATCATCCTATAGTTTATGAGAGAAAAAAAATGAATGATACATAAAGAAGGTATCCGGTGTATGATAAAGAGATGATGACTATCATACATTCTCTTCGAGTATGGAGGCACTACTTGCTTGTGAGTCAGTTTGTGATCAAGATCGATAATGTTGCTACAAGTGACTTCCAAAGGAAAAAGAAGTTAAGTTACAAGATGTCATGGTGGTAGGACTTATTCACAGAGTTTAACTATACAATGGAGTATAAGTTAAGCAAGGCTAATGTAGTCACAGATGCATTGAGTTGGAAGATAGAGTTAGCAATTATGAGCCATCTGCAATGTGATATCGTGGATTGAGTCTTAGATGGTTTAATTCAGGATCACTTAGCTAAAATCTTGGTGGAGTTGGCTTAGGAAGGGAATACTAGAAGTATCTAGGCGGAGGACAACTTACTCTATACCATTGGTCGCCGACTCTATGTGTCGAAGTGGGGAAAATAAGGAAGGAATTTATAAAGGAGTGCCATGAATCAAAGGGGTTGGTTATCCTGGTATGACGTGGACCCTTAAAATTCTTGAAAAATATTATTATTAACTTAACATGCAGGATGACACAGAAGCATGTGTGAAGACTTGTCTTGTGTGCAAATAATACAAAGTGGAGCAAATTAAACCTGCTGGCTTGCTAGAGCCCCTTCCTATTTTGGAGAAGCGATGGGAAAACATCTCCATGGACTTCATATTATAAATCCCTAATTTAGAAGGATGCAGTTCCATCATAGTGGCGGTGGATCAATTTTCCAAGTATAAAACCTTCATCCCTACCTCATGAGATTGTGTTGCCGATTAAGTAGGACACATCTTCTTCAAGCATGTTGTGAAATATTAGGGCACCTCAGAGTATCATCAGTGATCGAGACCCACGATTTAAATAAAAGTTTTAGAGGGCTATTAAATATCGTGGGATCGAATATTCACTTCTCCACAAATTTTCCACCCACAAACTAATGGACAAACAAAGCGGGTGAATCACTTGTTGGAGATCTACTTGAGGCACTTTGTGAGCGCCAACCAAATATATTAGAAAAAATTGATTGATGTAGCCCATTTCTCTTAAAACATATAGTGGATTGAGGTGACACAAAAAAGTCTATTTGGGTTAGTGATGGACAAAAAACTACATCTCCATAGGAGCTAGCCAATGGATACACATGACCTAGCCCAACAACCTTCAAATAAGAAAAAGGGTGGGACGAGCAGCTAGATATGGCCAAACCAAACTACACCAAGGTGGATAAGAAGGTGAAGAAGTGGGATAATGAATGAGGCAACCTAGGGTATTCCAAGTAGGAGATAAAGTCAAACCCAATAACTCAAGATTGACAAGAAGGCACACAAAAGCTTGATACGATGGTATGAGGGATCGTACCCAATTGTGAAGAAGGTTGGAAAGAATTCATATATATTGGAATTAACAAGGAAGCTAGATGTTCACTTGGTATTCCATATGATTCATCTAAAACCTTATCATAAGGATAAAAATGAATGGAGTCAAGGTGAGTCTCATCGAGTGCCACTCACAAATGTTATATCAATTGAAAGGGAGGTTGCAAAGATTGTGGCATATTGGATAAAGAAGGTCAGAGGAGTTCTCAATTATACTAAGTACCTCATGAGCTGGAAAGGTATACCAAATGGGGAGGCAAGTTGGGAAAGCAAAGAGGATTTGTGGAAGTTTTGTGACTAGATAGAGGCTTTCAAGATCACCAAGGACTTGATAAGGACATCAAGGGCTTAAGTGGAGGAGGATGTTATGACCTGCTATTTTTTTAAATAGTTTTTGTTAGGAAGGTTCTAAAATATCCTTAAGTTATATAGGCTCTAGTGAAATTGTGTGGAGAGTAATGTAATATTCTAGAGACATTTTAAACAATATAAAACTCTCTAGATCTTTTAAATCTAGACAAGTGTAGGAAATTCTACAAAAATGTCTCTAGAATTTTTCATGTAAATGCTAAAGGTTGCGGATATTCTAGAACCTTTCACCATAGGAAAGTTGGGAGGTGGAACCATAACTATAAATAGAGGACGATAATATTTTCTTCTACCATATAAGAATTTGTAAAGTTCTATCTACTCTTTCATCAATAAAGTGTTCTATTAATATACACAAACATTCTCTTGCTTTCTCTAATTTCTCCAAAGTGTTGGTGTATTTATTCGTCCTTTAAGGCTTGGATATAGCCTTAGTATGGGAAATGCTAACTTAGTGAGTACTAAAGGATTTTGGCTTCTAATTGCTACACGGGTAAGACTTAGGTGAAATGATTCACCCCTTGACAAGTCTCTCTTGATAATATCCAGGAGATAATTCCTTATGTAAATGTCAATTTAATAAAATCATTTAATTATAAAAAAAATAAAAAAACATTTATTATTTTATCATTCATTTATGATATATTTTAAAAGAGTAAGACTCTTTCTAGAATTTATATTTTCTTTACACTACTTTCATTTTATCCTTTTTACCTTTTCATCTATTTTAATATGGAAAACCAAACTAGAATCACATTTGTGATATAAGACATCGATTAAAAGCCAATATTCAAATGAGTGCTTAAAGTATGGTAACATTCGTAGCATGGATGCTACAAACAATTTCCATGTTATACTGACCCACTTTTTTTTTCACATATAAAATTATGTAATTTTAAAATAAATTATTTTCTAATTTAGATCATTAATATATATATATATATATATATATATATATATATATATATATTATTTTCTCTATAAATAAATACTTATATTACTACAAAAAAATCGTCCACTATGAATCTAGATAATACATCTATTTTTATGCTGAAAGATGTGTATCACAACATGGTTAGATGTAGATTAAATTACCGATGAATGTGTATTCTTGTGTTAAAAGATAAGTATTCTTTGTCTTGGAAGATGTGAAGCCCTTGTTTTGAAATATATGTATTATGTTTGAGTGTTTGTTTTCTTTTCATGGATGGGTATACAAGCACTCATGAATGCATATTCTTATCTTGAAAGATGTGTGCTATTGTATAGACATATGTATATTATTATCTTGGAATATGTGAATTATAGTATTAATGAATGTCTATTCTTGTCCTGAAAAATATAAATTATTAATTTATCCTAGAAGATATCTCTTTTTCTTGAGAGAGAAGCTTATTCTACTTCTTACCGATGTGCATTTTTCGTACCAGAGAATGTGTATTCTTGTTTTGAGTGATGTATATTTTTACATTAGACATGATATCTCTTATTTTCTTGAAAGTATATTATAGTATTGATGGATGTGTATTCTAGTAGTGGTGATTATATATTATATTCTTGAAATTTATATCTAAGAAGATGTGTATTTTGCATTTTATAGACATGCTTCGTAGTATTGGTGAATATGCATTTTTATTGTAAAAGATACCTAGTTGTCTTTACATACACATGTATTTTTTTTTATAGATGCAAATAGATGTGTATTTGCTTTCACCTACATGTGTATACTATTGTGTCTAAAGTATAGTAATATTGATGTCTAATCATAGAGAAAAAAAAATTGAGATACATTTTCATATTTTTTAAATTCTATTTTTAATAATCTCAAATAAAGAATTTTTGTTTTATAGTGTTACAATTTTTATTGTGATAACTATAAGACCATCATGACATAACAACCATTTCCATCATATGATAGAAAGTAGTTTTATTATTTAAATCATAACTGGTTAAGATAAATGAGATCACTAAATAAATTATATATACAATAAAATTTAAAACTAAAACAGAAGTTATAATCATATTTGAAGTGACACAAGATCAAATAAAATAAAGTATGTTGGTAATTTATGTGAGAACTATGAGACCGTCATGACATGACAACCAATTCCGTCATATGATAGAAAGTAGTTTTAATATTTAAATCATAACTGATTAAGATAAATGAGGTCACTAAATAAATTATATATGCAATAAAATTTGAAACTAAAAAAGAAGTTATAATCACATTTGAAGTGAAACAAGATCAAATAAAATAAAGAACGTAAGTTTTTATTTATTTATTATTTATATAAAAATTAATTTTTATTTCTTAATTATATTTTTTATTTTATTTTCTATAGTCTATATTTTAATTATTTATTTTTATTCAAAATAAAATAAATAATTCATAAATTAAATAAGCATAATAAATAACAAAATATCCATAGTCGAAATTAAAAAGAATAAAGTAAAAATTACGATTATGAGTGAAGTTAGCCGAGGATACCAACCATTGAGCTCAATCAAGCTACTGCTCTCATGGTACAGGCAAACATCACTGTCATTTTCCATGAGGATAACTTATGATGTGGTTTAATGTTAGTTTGATAATATGTTATTTGTCATGGTTCTGAGTATATTTCCATGATAAGCATGAGTAATCTGATATGTTAATTCTATCACAAAGTATGGTGTTATGGAATGTATCATGAGATGTTGAACATGATTTAACTATTTTGGCCTTGGTATGTATTTTTGGTGAAGTAACACGACTTGTTGTTTACTTCGATTATTGAGCATCAAAACCATGTTTTAGAGCATTAAGAATGTTATTTTGTGCATTTTGATAATCATGATTAGATATTAAATGACTAAATTAGCTTTAAAAAGCTAAAATAATGAATATATGAATAATAATAATCAAACTTTAACCATTAACCATGACCTTGATTATTGATCATTAAATTTGACTTTAACCATTGACCTTGACTGTTGACTATGGATAGTGTTTTTTTTTGAAAATAGCATAAGACTTATTTTGTAATGTTAGGGTTCTATCTCTCTCTCTCTCTCTCTCTCTCTCTCTCTCTATATATATATATATATATATATATATATATATATATATATATATAGATATCCGCTCAATAGGTTTCTAAGTGGTCTTTTGAGATTAAAATGATTGTTTTAAAGATTTAACCGATGCATTTTTATGCCTAGTTTTGTGTGACAATTTAGTGTAATCTATCAAAACTTGTGTGGTATGTGATGTGTGATATGCCACTTAAGTTTGGTGTCATCTATAAACACATGCTTGAATTATTTGGTGTTACCTATAAATGCTTAGTTAAAATAGTTTTGTGTTATCTATTAGAAAACTATTAAGTTTACAACTATACTATTTACAACCCTTTTACAATTATTTAATAATGCATGGGTCTATTATATACAAGGGACCCACACACAATTAGATAGTTGTATAAATATTATAAATGATTTGTTTGTGAGAATAATATTACCTTATCTATAAATTCTAGTTAGAATAGTTTGTGCTATCTATAAATGCCCAATTAGAATAGTTTGGTCTTATCTATAAATGATTAGCCAGGTTAGTTTGATGTTATTGATAAATGCCTAGTTGGAATAGTTTGGTGTTATCCACAAATATCCAATGGGAATAGTTTGGTGCAATCCACAACTGCTCATTTGGAATAATTTGGTATTATTTATAAATTCCTAGTTAGATGTTTCCATGACTTTCATTCATATGGGAGAAATTATGTGGTCATGTAATGAGTTGACAATAATATAGAATCTTCTTACTTAAGATGCATGAATTTTCTGTACATTGCAATCATACCATGCTTCCATGATTATATATGCTTTTATGCCATGCTGTGCCCTAATTGTTGCTTATATTATGTTATGTGTTATCCATACTTTTGTGTAGTAGTTTAATCTTATTAGTATTCACATAGTACCTTGTCTGTTACATGTTCACCTGTGTATTCAATAGGCAGATGACGAAATACACACACATATGGTTTTGTATCGTTAGTTGATGAAGACTATGACAACCAACTCTTTAGCGATGACTAGTGAGGTCGTCATGATGGGGAAATGTTATCACATAGTTAAGCTAATCGACACCTAACTTTGTGTTGCCTACGTAAGGAAGCATTTTAAACCTTTTGTTATGTATTTTTGCTTGAATAATGTTGTTATATAATAAGATACTCCAACAACCCTATAATATTTTCTCTTCTTCTTGAGAGAGGACTGATTGTGCTTATATTATTATAAATGTTTTATTGTATTAAAGTTAGGCTTGCACATGGTATTGGTTAAGTGAATACAATCACACTTCTTTTGATGTTAGAAGTGGCGGTTTCATCCTCGTTTTAAAATATTTGTTGTTTTTGTTGTGAAACGTAAGGGTGTTATAATAAAGCCCTCAAATTATTAAAAACATATAAGATCTTTAAATTATTGGGAAAAAGTTTAAGATTCTTAAATTATTATCAAGAAAAAATGTTCATCTTATAAATATCATAAAGAAAAAAAAAAGTTGAGATCCTAAAATTATATGAAAACAAAATTTTAGGCCCTTAAACCTTCAAAATTTAAAAGTTGAAGCCTTCGTGATTGGCTTTATGCTAGTCTATTTGTATTTATATATTTATTGTATTTGTAATGTTTATTTCAATGTATGTGGTCAGAATAGTGACCGAAAAAGTTGAACGAGACCTTAAACATTTTTTTTATTTAAAAAAAAGGTTGAAGTCCTTAAAACTTAAAAAGTTAAAAGTTCGAGTTATTGTAATGCACTTAAGCCATTTTATGTCTCTAATAAATGATGCCACATGACCTGCCACTTTCTAGTTCATTTAATCATAAGCGCTAAACCTTTCACATTCATGCATCCTTTCACTAACCACCATCAATGACCCTGTTTCGTTCATTGAAATATATAGAGATCATGCATCGATACCCTTCGTATAACCAAAGATTATACAATAATTAAGGGTTACAATGATTGATCTTCATCGTGTCCTGCAAGACAAGCCAAACGGCCATGGACAAGTGCATGGCCACCCATATGGTTCGGAGTAAATCACAATCTCATCCCCGGACCATCCGACCGAGGGTATGACAAGTGTATTTTACGTGAAGTCCATCCCTGCACCATAATTGTACAATATTCCAGAATTTGCTATTGAATAATTTTAGTCAACTTATCTGATGTGCTCTTATTGGTTTGAATTTTCTTAAAAAAAATCTTTTCCGACACTTCATCTTGAATCTAATAGGAATGGACATCAATCTGTTTATTACAGGTATGATAAACCGTGTTTAGATTTTTTTATATTTTTTTTTTGGTGCTTTTTTTTAAAATAAACTTTCAGAACTTACATCAAATTTAGAATATTTTATAAATTTCAGGTTTTGTAATATTTTTAAGAAAAAAAAATAGTTTAATTACAAGGTCATATATAATGCCTTAGTTCAACTTTTTATATAGTGTCTATCACCATATTGTTGTAAAAAAATTATATATGCTATATTTATATATGAATATTAATATATCTTATTAAGAACATTCCTTAGACTTTCTGTATATTAATGGAAACAACTCATATAAAGTTATTATTTACGAAAAAATACATAAACCTTTATGACTTAATGAGAATAATCCCTAAATGTTTATACATATAAAGGTATTTAACTCGATATTTAAAATATTATATTTATCTATGTATAATAGTTTCTTTATCTGTATATATTTAATAGATATATTATCATGTCCAATTGCATTAATATGCTATCAATTAATATGAAGGACACTATGTATATATCTTAAAATTTAGTGACAATTTTATGTTATAATTGACGTAATTCGTAGGGAAAAAAAATATCATGAACCTAAAGTGATTTGAGTTTTGAGAAGAAGATCTAAACCCCATTTTTTTTTCTTGAAAAGAAAAATAATAATTTGGTCTCTCCATCATTAATTGCAAATTATGTTGTGCAACTGCTCATATGGTATGCACTGCATGTCCGGTTAGCAAAAATAAAATAAAATAAAATCAATAAGTAACAAATACGATCATATTTGTCATCTTCATGCATTCTTCTTTTCCTTCTCTTTGAACTTTTTATGTAACTATATTTTTATTCTTCTATCTTGTTTAACCAAATTTAATGTTCGTTGACACTTTTTTCTGGTACTTTTTTATTCTTCAATTCTTCTCAATAAATTTTGATTTATATTGTTCAATTATACTAGATTTTCATCCTCTTCAATTTTCCTATTTCCAATTTCTTGTTCGGTCTTCTTTAATTTGATCAAAATATTGTCATCAATTAAGTCTATTGTTCGATTATGTTGATTATACGATTTTGTGTTGATATAATTTGTTTTTATTAGTGTTTGTTGATATTTTTGAATTTCTATTTTTGAATTGCATTAATTTTGGTGAAATACATGAAAAATGTGTGAACTTTGATGAAATATACGTGTCTATAGAAAAAGAAGAAGAAAGAATTAAACAGTGAAATTTAATTATATCAATATTGAAAAATTACAGAAAAATAATGGTGAAAGATGTGAGTGGAATAATGAGAGATATGTGTTCCTACTATGAAATATAGCCATAGAATATATGTTATGCTTTAGACAACATTGATGAAAAATATAGAGACTAAGGGTGAAAAATCAAAGTTATATAAAATAATTGTTATATTTAAAGAAATTATAAGGGAGAAAAATATGTAAAATGGTTTTGAAAAGATTAGTTATAGTATTATAATGTTTAAATATAGGTAGAATATAAATGCCATTTTTTAACTGGTATTAATTTTTTCAGCACAAATGTGATAAAAGATATATGAAATAGTGGTGAAATGTATTTATATCTGTTAAAAAAAATAAACTTAATATTAGTAAAATATTAGTTTAGGTATGGTGAAAGATTATTATAAAATCATAATAATAATAATAATTTTTTTAATGGTGTTTAACCCAAAATCAATTCAAAATCTAAAATTGATTTCAAATATAAAATTCAAATATTTTGAAATTAATTTCACATCTCATATCTAAAAGAAGAATAATAAGATCTGACGTGTCGATAGGAGCATCGTGCGATTAGTCCTATGGTGTAGGAAACGATCATTGAAATGGGCTGCGTAATGATTCTATTGTGATTTAATCGAGAGTTCTTTTTTGCATTTTTAAAGAAAGTTTTTCATGATATATTAAATATCTCACCCCCCTCCCTTACTTTGGACAAGTTTTTACTACCTTTTCCGACTCTAAAAGGACCAATCTATATTTCATTTTAGGGGAGTGGGCTGTGGGCCTCTGGGGGAGGGGGTATATAATATGTAGGACTCTGATCCAATAAATATGCTTCTCCCAAGGGGTCCTACCCCAACCCAACCAGGGGGGGGGGGGGGAAGAACAAAAAGGATTGATGGAGCAAGCTTGATAGCAACCGATGAGAACTACAATATACCGCATTATTAGATCTTTACAGGTGAGCAGACTTAGGATAACGGATCTGATTTTAAAAACATCCCATGGAAGTTGTTTTGATCTACTCAAAAAATTGTACGGTTATAATTCAGAAAATTATAAACTAAAATTTACCTAACTCAATTCGTTGCTTATTCATATATAATATGATCTAAAAATTTATGAATCTAAAACCTATATTATCCGATCCGACACTTATCCGATGTCGGATATAATATATGAAAAAATATAAATCCAAAATATAATTGACCTTATTCAATGATTACAATATAATGATATTGTTATTTTTTCTAGTAGGTACTATTGCTATTAGTACTTAGTAGCATCATCACCATAAGCATTTTTATTATCATTTCTTTATTCATAGGGGGTCCGTAAAGGTAAGTACAAATTATTATATAGATAGCGGAACCACAAAAGAATTATAACACCGCGAGAGGGGAAAAGGTGATTCGAATTTGAGACCTTTGGCACCCAAAAACTAGTATTTACTACTAAACTAAACCTCATCGGATATTATTATTATTATTATCATTATTATTGCTCAATTAGTGCACGGTGGAACAATTTCCAACGATTATGGTGGAAACGGTACAGTATACTCGGCACCGCCACACATATCATGATCAAGTACAAACTTCAATTGTGCACTATGTGATTTCCTAATATGCGTGCTCCTTCCTGGTGATGCACCCGTCCTCCTCCTACTGGACCGGCGGTGACATTGTGGCTCTAGCCTCTGCTACAACATCGATCGGCGCCACCTTGGAGGGTACCACGATCGACGCTGGATGGTGGTGATTTCATCTATGCTACGACATCCACCAAAGTTTCGACTAGTTGGTCCGATTTTATACGGGCTAATGATAGTGTTGAATTCACTCTTTGTATCGTAGCTAGCTACCGTCCCAGAGTTGGTTTTCCACTGAGACCGCCTTTGCATGGCTCTTTCCGGCTGCTCGTATGGCGGGCAATTCGAGCAAACAACAAATAGTTAAGAGTAATCAACCGTAATGCACGTAGAATGATATTGAAACTTCCATGGCGATCATGACGACCAATCTGCTTCTTCTACAGCCTTAGTCTTCCGTGTATCCACTTCAGATTTTTCGTCACTCCTTCTCCTCCTTCCTAATTTTCATCCCATGTATACTGATCTACCATCGATGTACTTCATGAATCGTGTTGCACCTATAAAACTTTGATCGAAATTAAAACTTTGTGACAGAATTGGCGAATTGAAGCTAGCTATTCCCTAGAATGGAAATATCGAAAACAATATCGATGATGGGTCATTAACGTTATCGGCCGGTACCTGGTTGAAATTAATTGATACTAGTAAATTATACTGTAATGTGTCTATTTTTTTTAATTAAAAATGTGCATTTTCAAACCGTAAGATGATCATTTATTTTCACTCTTGTATTCCCCCCCCCCACTTGTGTAATAAAAAAATGTGTATTATTTTCCAACAAGTTGTGTATTTTTTCTTCCTACGGATATGCGATTTTTACCTTGAAAACTGTGTATTTTTATTTTTAGAACTTGTTTATAATATGTGTTTTCTTTTAAATTTTATGAATAAAAAATATATATTTCTTACGAGATGATGTGCATTTTTTGTCTTTTGGATGTGTATTAATAATATATATGTATTATAATCTTAAGTTTGTATAAATAAAAGGGTGTGCATTTTTCTTGTAAAAAAATGTGTATTCATATTACAAAAAATATGTACTTACATCCTAGGATATGTATAGTTATATCCTAAAATATATATATTTATATATACATTATTATTCCAAATAATGTGTATTTTTTAAAAGATGTAAAATATACGTATTGATATCTTAAAAGATTTATATTTTTATCGTTAATGATGTCTATTTTTAACCCATAAATTATGTTTTCTTTATAAAAAAGTGCCTATTATCTTAGAAGATGTGTGTATATTGTTGACATGTATGCTCATAAAATACACACACACACACACACACAGATTTAGGTTCTAGTACAAACTACTATTTAAAATACAAACGTAGGAACTCTTAATTACCGTTAGATCTAAAAGATTTAAGGGCCGAGATTAAAATAAATTTAGGTTAGATATTTACTAAATCTTGACTGTTAATTAAATACTAATCTAATAGTTATGATTGGTTTCTATATATGTATCTTAAAAAGAATGTGTATGGGACATTCACCCTAGATAGATTTATATATAGTGGAAGATGTGTATTTATTCATATATATACATGACATGTTTACTTGTAGGCATTTCTAGCATGCACGGGAAAAGCGTATCCATGGTGTAAATTGTCATTGTTCCTACCACTACTATTAGTACCAATCGCACAATTATTATCACTAGTATTATTATTATTATTATTGTTACTACTATTATTATTTACGCAAGTATTATTATTAAAAATACATTGTTTAGATTGATATAATTATGACTATAGCTAATACTATTATTTGTTTTGAGTATTATTATTAATGTTATTATTATTTTGAAAAATACAATTATTTTAATTACTTATTATTATTATTATTATTATTATTATTATTATTATTATTATTATTATTATTATTATTATTATTATTATTATTATTATTATTATTATTATTCTTGTTGTTGTTGTTGTTGTTGTTGTTGTTGTTGTTATTGCTGCTTGTTGTTACTATCATTATTGTCATCATTTTCATCATCATCATTATCATTGTTTTCAATCTAAAAGTAGATAAATATTTTCTATATTTTTCTTATTAAATATTAGTTTCATTAAATGAATAAGTAGATAAATTATTTAGTTTCATGTCAATAAATGTTTCATAATTTTCATTCAAAATTAAACATGAAAAATGAAAAATAGTTTTATAAAAGTAAATGAAATCCTATCATGTTTAAAATAACTTGATTACCTATTGCATCGTTAACTCAAAAAGATAAAATATTAACAAAAAAGTAATATGAATACATTTAAATCCAAATATATATATATATATAAGAAGATATAATTATATGATACAAACTAACTTAGAATAACATGATTACATCACCTTCTAAAAAAAATCGTCTTGACTCAAACCCAAATTGAATACATAATGAGTGATCAAATAATCCAAGCTTATCATAATTTGATCTGAAAGATAAAATAGCTCGAGCTTGCCTGAATATAAAATGACTCAAACCCAAACCAAACTCGATTTGAAAGGTAGACTTACTTATAACTATTTGAACTCGAAACTATTAGATCTCAACTCAACTTGACCCCACTTAATTGAATGATCCAAGATAACTCGAATATGAAATGATATGAGGTTGCGCCAAACCCTACCCTACATCATTAAATAGAAAAAATATTATTGATTAAGGAATAAACATTTGGGGGTATGCTTTAATTGAGGACATAAGGCGTTTGAATTTTTAGATAAGAAATAAACATTTTAGTCTTTGTTTCATATGAGGAAATTCTAACAGACTGATTGTCAATAGTCACTAAATTTTAATATATTATTATTTGTATTTATATAATATATTATAATATGTATAGTGTATTTTTTTATATTGTACTTATCTATGAATTAGAACTACTTAATATGTCATTTGATCTAAATTAAAAGTAAAACTAAGATTCATTATACCTAATTAGTTATTAGAGTAACAATCCGTAATTGAAACAAACAAACATTGAATATAATTAAAACCCATAAATCAATTAGAACATGTCTATTGCATTTGTTCTTTCATAACGTGAGAGTCATCAAATTTCATCTCTTTTTGGTCTCCCATATTCCAAATTAGGAGTTTTTTCTTTTGGTTTGTAGGGTTCTTCGACCCATAGTTTTTATCTTACAATTGTAGTAGCAATAGTAAAAATAAAATAAAATTGAAAGCTAATTTGTAGAGAAAATTGAAAATGCAATTCTCGGTTCCTTCAAAATATATAAAACGAAATAGGAAAAAAAACTCTTCAAAAGCCTCTTCACATGTGACTCTTCTTCTTCCTTCGAGTAGTAGGAAATTCTTTTTTAGTATTTGTATTTTCTATGAAAAAGCCTTTGCAACTCTACATTGAGTTTTATTAGAACCCAATCATACGGAATCTCACCATCCATCCACCCTTGAACCCCATTTTCATCATATAAAGCTATCTAACTTCTCCCTAGTTGAGCTTCTTCTTTGTCGACCCCCGCTTGTGCAATTCTGCCATTAGATTTTCTACTTTCCCTCGTCACCTCTAGCCACCCTGCCATTGCTATAGAAGTAAGCCTTCATGATGTGAATACCACATCATTAAATATTATTCTCTATCCTAATTTTAATTACTCAAATTTAATTGATATTCGTCCTAATAATTTTTTGTTTTGTGTATTTAGGGTTGAATGGGAAATGGAATTGAATGTGGAATGAAGAACAAGAAACATCGAGGATGGAGCAAGAAGATTGGACGTTATTAATTTTTATATTTTTAAGCAATATAGTTTAGGGGTTATTAGGCCATAGATAATCGGATTGATAAATATCCCACTTTAATTATCATTGTAATCATATATTATTATCAGTAGTGTGTGGGCAATGATGATAATGTTTTAAAATCTCGTTGATTTCTTAGAATAATTTTATGGACTAAATTGGATTAGAGCCCAATCCCACAACCTGACACAACACCATCCTCGTGTGTGTGTCACTTATCTATTTTAATACCCTACCCTCCATTTTGTGTCGTCTCATGCTACCCCTCCTCTCTCTCCTCTCTCTAGCAACGCCTTAGCATTGTGGGTTTTCCATGTCTTCTTTGCTATGCCATCTATTACATTTGTCGCCTTTTCCTTCTTTTGTTTTCAATGGAGTTTACTCCTCTATTCTCTAATTCTGAGGCCATTAAAACTCACACATCACTATTATTAGCTCCCTTCCCATTTTCTCCCTTAAAGCAATTATTATATATATGTGTGTAAGAAGGGCTCCATTATGTACATTTTATTTCAGATCTATAAAAAATTAAGTTAAGTATTTTTCCATTATAATTGTCGATTATGATGATAAGTTTTAGAGATTACTCTGGTGATTTGAAGGAAAACAATTACATTTTAGGCACCCTATTTGGCTAGCCAATTATAACTGTAGCTAGTTGGGTCTGTTTCACCTGAAGAAAGAGTAAGTGTGAAAGCAAGCGAGAGAGAGAGAGAGAGAGAGAGAGAGAGAGAGAGAGAGAGAGAGAGAGAGAGAGAGAGAGAGAGAGAGAGAGAGAGAGAGAGAGAGAGAAGAACGATGAAAAATGAGGCTTACCATCTTATTCGTAGGCTGGAGGAACTCGATCCATTTTTATCTTGAGAAATAATTTTGTTAGATGTTTTTGGTAGGTTAGGTTTTGATTTCATTTTGATTTGATACATATGTACTGGTCCTTTTGATTTTAATTAGATATTATGTTTGTTTAAATTTTATGTTTTGGTTAATAGCTGACAGTCTGACACTATAAATCAGGTGTTTTAAACTATTTTTTCTCATCATGATAATCTTTGAACTCAAATATTGCCTCCACCTCATGTAACCTCTCAAGAAATAAGTCTACATCAAGCTTACCATCAAAATAAAGATGATCAAGTTTAACGCCTTTATCTTATTTTTTTTATGATACTTTGATTGATGGACATGAAACTTTCGGTTACTTCTACTCCCTATAAACACTCCATCATGGTCTAATCATGAGTTTAGATACCTTCCACTAGCTGGATTGGTTACTTCTACTGTTAAGCAAATCTAGATTCTAACCTTTGTAATTATGTTTGTATTGTAGAAATTTACCTAAGTTGAGCATTAGTGGCATTTAGATTGGTTGAGAGTTTTTAAATAGCTTCAAGCATTTTTTAAAAATTTGGTTCCCCCTCTATGGTTCGATTACCACTACATTAAACCACACTCGAGTTCCACTTAGAGTTTTAGTTGATAAAACCAAATCAACTTAATGTCACCCTATAATTCTTGTTTAATTCTTGCACATGATTTTGAATCTAATGAATCAAACACACAATAAGAAATCAAATATACTAATTACACAACAAAATGAGTACACTTAACACTTATCTTGTTAAGTTCTTGATATAGAATCTAGGAAGTTTAGGAAAATACAATTCGACAACCTTCACAAATTTTATGCATGTATTTGAATATTTCAAGTGTAACTTGATGCATGGAAAGATAAAATTCCAATATGCAATAATTCTGCTCAATTATGAAATACTATATTCAAACACAACAACTCAAAACACACAACTAAAGACAAATAAAAACATCAACCAAGTAAGGTTTCACTCCAAACTTCACTAGTCGAATCTACTACTAAACTGTGATCACCACACATGATAAATCAACATACAATACACATTAATCATGCACACTTTCATGAAAAAAATTCAATTTTATAAATGCAAAAAGAAGACACACACTACACGCACAAAAATCTTGAAATCATTCAACCACAAATTTTCTTATCTTTGTGTCAATTCTCCTTTACACTTTCCTTCAAGATATTTTCAAGATTCATGCAACACTACCCTATTTCATGCAAAGATCACGTAAAAACATGCAGATTTTATCAAGATTCAAATGAAATTCATCAAGATTTAAATAATTCAATCAAGAAGAATCAAGAATCTTCCTAGAACTTCAATGGTGATATTTGGTATTGTCAAAATCTTGTGTTGAATTTGCACATGTGATGTTGATTCCAAATGATTTGCTTTGATACCAAATTTGATGTAGAAGATCATCAATAAACAATCTTCTACAAACTGGAAACTTTTCTTTTGGTTCACATATTGCAGAAGCCTTTAGAGGATCACTTGAACTTTGAATTAACTAGGTTGAACTTGATAGCTTTGGTGGGGTTTTGGTGTTATCTAATCCAAGATCAATTACCTTCTATATAGAAATCTTCTATTTCTCTAAAGATCACTCTACAACTATCCAAGATCTTCACTTGAAGAAGAAGAGAAGAAAAAGATCACACCCACTCTATTTGTGTCGATTTCAAAACTTGAATTATGTTTCATTATTATGATGATCAACGTACAAGGTCATATATATATATATTACAATGACAATTTACAAGCATCACAAAATATACAATAATATAACAATGCTATAAAACCTCTAAATATATAATTCATTGAATTAACATATGTACTCAAACTTTTTCTCTTGTAGCATTATCTTCCTTACAACATTGTAATCTTTGTAATACCATTGTCTTGTACGTCAAAGATCTTTAATAGCTTGATCTTCTTGCAAACATATATAATACCTGCAAGAGTTACTTAACAAAACATTAGAAGCATTAGACTTTTCAAGAACTATGGGTTCCATCTCTAAATACGCTAATTCTTATTTTTCATCCTTAGAAGAGTAAGATTGAGATTGAACTTGAGATGCTCTTACATCAGAAGAGTTCCATTTCTTATAACATACACAAATATTCATATGTAGAGAGAGAGAGAAAGAGAGAGAGCATTAAGGGAGATGCTTCTTCTTCAATTGTTTTGTGATTTCTAAGTGTGAAATCAAAGAGGAAGAAGAAATCTAAAGAAGATCTATATTACTGTTTCTGGTAAGAAACACGTACCATTAGGTTTGAGGAAAGTGAGAGTAAAACCACAAAAAAATTAATTTCGGTGATCACATATTACATTTTCAGAGAAATTAAATTTATTAATTATTGGAGGTATGTCTTAACGATCTTCGACAAATATTATAAAAGTTAAATTTCGCATATTAAATAGTTTTATAGTGCATTAGGATTTTACATTTAAATCACTAATCTACGCATGCATTGTATGTATTAGTTGAAGATTATAATTATGCTCTAAATTATGTCTAATAAGAAAGACTAAATCATTTATTCTTTTATTAAAATTTTAAAAACGTATTTTTTTTCGGAACAAAGGTCGGACATTTAGGTGGTATCTTTTAGCAGGTCTCTAAAGGTAACCGAATACGTGGAGCAATAGAGGCATGGTTAAATGATAATATAGGTATGGGTAGAGGTGGCAATCGGGTCGGGTGGGTCAGGTTCGGGTCGGGTCTATTCGGATCATTTGACTTTTGCAGGTCAGGTCGAGTCATTTTGGTTTCGGGTCAATTTGTTGGGTCGGGTCGGTTTCGGGTCGGTCATTTCGGTTCCGGATTATTTCTGGTTAATTTGTCAGGTCGGGTCGGGTTTGGGTTAAGAAAACTAGGATTTGGGTCATTTCGGGTTAACTTGACTCGTAGGGTCGGGTTGGTTTCGAGTCAATTTCTAGTTCACATGAGTAGGTGGCTTCGGCCCCCTCGGGTCATTTCATGTAATATGACGGGTTAGTCTCGCTGTGTCCGAATTGTTTCGAGTTAAGTTGATGGGTGTGGTCATTTCATACAATTTGATGGGTTGGATTCGATTAGTTACGGGTTAACTTAATGGGTCGGACCGGGTCGAGTTTTGACGGGTTGACTCAAATTTGAGTCCAGGCAATTATCATTTCATAAATCGTAAATATTAGAGACAGACAATCATAAAATTAATATTGCAGATAAAAGAATTAAAAATATTAAATGCACTTTAATTTCACAAATAAATAGTAAAGATATTTATAAATTTTAATAATAAAAAATATCGCACTTTGAATCAAACAAAGATATTTATTATTGATTATAATTTATTTGATAACTTAAAATATTTAATTAATTAAAAAAGATAATTTTATAAAATAATGATGATGAAAATAAGATTATACAATGTATAATTATCATTTATTACATTGTAAATATTAAAGACAATCATAATATTACTAGTAAAGATAAATGAAATAAGAATATTATATGTGTTTGATTTTTATAAAGGTAAATAATAAAGATATTTATAAGTTTTAACAATATTATATTTGATTGCTTAAAATATTTATAAATTTTACAAGTAAAAACATTAGAGGTTTATCATATATTATATTTGATTGATTACTTAAAAAATGATAATTTTATAAAATAAAGGTGAGTATAACAAGAATATACAATGTATAATTATCATTTATTATATTGTAAATATTAGATACAATCAAAATATTACTAGTAAAGATAAATGAAATAAGAATATTATATGTGTTTTATTTATACAAAGGTAAATAATAAAGATATTTATAAGCATTAATAGAATTATATTTGATTGCTTTAAATATTTATAAATTTTACAAGTAAACATATTAGTTGTTTATCATATATTATATTTAATTTATTACTTAAAATATTTGGTTACTTAAAAAAAGGGTAATTTCATAAAATAAAGGTGAGTATAATAATACTATACAATGTATAATTATCATTTATTACATTGTATATATTAGATATAATTATAATATTACTAGTAAAAGATAAATAAAATAAGAATATTATATGTGTTTTATTTTTACAAGGTAAATAATAAAGATATTTATAAGTTTTAACAATATTATATTTGATTGCTTAAAATATTTATAAGTTTTAACAATATTATATTTGATATTTGTTTTCTTTTTATGTTTTTTTTGTTATTATTATCTATACAGCATATAGATTGTAACTTGTAACTTTATAACTTATGCATGAATTATGGATGTTACCGAAGATCTTTCTGGATCTTTTAATTTTGTTAAGTTATTATTGGATATAGTTATTACTTGTTGGATTTTGTAGGCGATAACTGATAAAGGACACTATTATGTTCTTCTATTAAGAGTTTCTTCAAATAGGTAGATTAGTGGATGTAATGGAAGACTTTTTAAAAATTATTTTACAGACTTATAACTGAATGCTTGCATTTTTTATTTTGGTTATTTATTTATTAATAATATATCTTATTAGGATATTATTAATAAATAAGAATGTTTAGGATAAAATTATAACAAATAAATAAAATTTATAAAATACTATATTTTTAAAAGCTTTAAATGAATAATAAAATATATGTAATTTATTATTATTATAATGTATTTTAATGTCTAATTAGATAAATATCAGGTTGAGTCAACATTGAATCGGATCGGCTTCGGATAGGGTCACTATTGGGTCTGATTAATGATGGGTCACTATCGGATTGTTAAATTTTTTAGATCTTACTCTGATCGTGTCGGATAGGGTGAGTCGGGTGAGCTTTTGGCGGCCGTCCGTATGGGATACAGTCATTTTGTCAGCGCAAATTGAAACGAATGAAAGCGTGCGTAGATAGGCAGGTTAAGGACCCTAAGGCCTGAGGTACAGCCACGTGGCGGCACGGGCTACCTATTAGGGTTCTTCTTCTAAACAGAATGTAAAGGTCTCCCTTTTCTTTTGAAATCGACTTTGCATTCATCCAGGTAAGTACAGTATGAAAATCACATCACATCACATCACTGTTGATAAATAATAATACGAACTACTGTTTTAATAAGTTTAAATTAATAATTCAACTACTAAAATATTTAATTAATTATGAAAAGGGTTCAATAATCGAATTGATTTTTAAAACTATATATATTAGCTTAAATTTCGATTGTTATTATTACTTCAGCCCCTTGGGGTAAGAAGACCGGGTTTGAAATCTTTGCTTGCATTGTTATTGGTGATTCTCGGTCTACAACTACATGTAGGTAGGTAGCGTCCGAACCAAAGGCCTTAGATCTTCAAGCGGTGGCTGGATTACTACGAAGAGATGAACTTAGTTCGGACATTGATTCATCATGGAATTCGTATACAGCGCTTCTGATGATAACAAAAAAAAAAATAAAAACGGAAAAAGAAAGTAGCTGTTTGCAATCATTGATAACGGAATTGCCTTTTTTTTTTTTTTATATAAAAAAAGAGAGTCATTTTTCATTTAACAAACAAATCAAATATACAAAAGAGTTGAGGAGAGAGAGTACACACTATGAGGGAAAAAGCGAAAAAAAAAAAAAAGTGAAAAGGAGAAGCCTCATCATCCCAGCAGATAACACAAAAAAAATAAAAAGGGGGAACGAGGGGGAAGTTGCCCAAAACAGTTGTCAAAATTTGGGCGCATATATATATATATATATATTTAAATTCTTCGTCGGGTTTTTTTTTTTTCCTTTTCTTCGGAGAGGGCTCACATCTGTTACTCTGTGTGCTGTGCTGCTAGTGCTAAGACTGCTACTGCTAGTGCTATCCGCTATTGCCTTTGTTTCGTTATTATATATGTATATTAACACACTCCGAACTCACTTTCCTCCCCCATCCAAAAAAAACTTGAAGGAGAAAAAGAAAGTTCGTTCCTTCGGCACGCCGTCGTCGGCATATATCCAGTCTTAAAACGTGGAGATACACCGGCGATGGCGAGGAGCGGCTTGTTTCTTTTGCTTAGTCTGGCTCTTCCAGAGCCGGCCGATGTCTCTGGCAATATGGACGGCATCGCGCGAAGCACCGGCTAGCCCCCTCCTTGTAAAACCGACCGCGTAGAGCCCGCCCTTTCCTTTCCATCCGTTTGGGAATGGCGCCTTTGGAAACCCATCCTTGCCGAAGAACTCGCTTTCCTGCACACCGTATATCATAATAATTAGCGACACATGATACGGTCACTGCGCCGAAAGATATGTACCTGAAGCCAGGGGGGGGGAGGGAGGAAACAGAGGAATAGACAAAAAAATAATAATAATATGTTATATGTACGTACCTGAAGCCAAGAAGGGACGTTGCTGCGATACCCAGTTGCGAGAATGACATAATCGATGCCCAGGACATCACCATTGACGAGCTCTACATTACCACAACCAAACCTCTTGATGCCGGGAACAACCTTGATTTTCCCGGAACGTATCTTGGATAGAGCTCCAATATCCAAAACAGGCGTTTTCCCTTGAGTATTCTTCAGCTCCAACGGACCCATTTCTGACGGCCTTCTTAATCCATACTTATCCATATTCCCAAGTATGAACCAAGCAAACATTAGCAGTATCTTGTCGACCAGCCATAACGGTAGCCATTTCATTAGGAATGTAGCCAGCTCAAATGTAGAGACCCCCAGTATTTCCCTTGGCAAGACATGAACCTGAAAACCAACGAAAAGTTGATCAATAACCATGTTAGAAAAAATAAAATATACTTACAGAAATAGTAAGAACTAGAGATTATAAGTATGGGACCTAGCAGCAGCAGAAACTAGCTAGAGAGTAGTGCTTACCGAGTTACGGCAGACCATGGAAGGCATGGCATTGTGGTTAGAAAGATCAAGGCAGACTTCCATGCCCGAATTCCCACAACCAACAACGAGCACTTTCTTCCCTTCATATTCCTCCCCCGACTTATAATCACAAGCGTGGATGACTTTTCCATCCGCGAACCCATCCAGCCCTTCGATATCAGGAACCACAGGCTCTGCATTCTCCCCTGTAGCAACCACCAGCCACCTGCACACATACTCCACTTCCTCCTCTCCCCCCGACATTGAGGTCTTCACCCGCCATAACCCGAACGTGTCGTCGTATTTAGCCGACATAACGGACTCGTTGAACTGAGGCCTGATGTCGAAATGGGCGGCGTATGATTCTAGGTAAGCGATGAATTGTTTCTTGGTTGGGTATTCTGGGTAGTCCGATGGAAATGGGAATTTAGGCAGCTCACAGAATCGTTTTGGTAAGTGGAGTTTGAGACGATCATAGGTGCGTTTTTTCCATAACGAAGCTATGCAATCCGATCGTTCGATTATGACGAAGGGTACGCCCTGTTCTCCAAGGCATGCCCCGACTGCTAAGCCTGATGGTCCTGCGCCGACGATTACCGGTCCGTTTACCCAAACGCATCGTCGGGAGAATAATAGATCATTGGATTCTTCCTGATTGTCCGATGATGAAGAGAATTTGAAGAAAGCCATAGGCAGTTATTATCAAGCGATTGATTGAGCTTGGTGATGTAAGAGAGAGAGAGAGAGAAAAAAAAAACCAAAAAAACAGAGTAGTATTACGAGTTTGGATGGGTGGATGATATGTGTATTGTGATAATTAATGAAGGCTATATAACTTGTTGGGTTGATCGAGTGTGTTCTTCTTCCTGTTTGATTTGTGTGTTTGATGACCGAATTCAAGAAGTGGGGTTTTAGTTTGCCTTGGTGTTGTGAAGACGATGGGTCGATGAAAAGTTTGGTTTGGAGGAAGAGTGGGGGGGTAGAACGGGTTTATATAGGGTGGGGAGAAATAATGATTTTATACATTTTTATTTTATTTTATTTTTTATATTTTGGAGAGAGGCGGGGAGAAAGAATGTTCAGAGTGCATGTGATAGGGTGAGGAGTTTAATGCAAGGCTATCTTTCATTTTTATTTTATTTTTTCCAACTTTTTATTTTTTATTAAGGAAGTTCGCTAGAGAATTATAATTAAGAATAACAAGAGAGTATTAATAATTAGTTGATCTGACTGTTTAGTACTAATATTTTTCAATTAGGGAATAAAAAACGAAGCAGTAGAG
This sequence comes from Tamarix austromongolica, assembly GCA_039764185.1. Lineage (NCBI taxonomy): Eukaryota > Viridiplantae > Streptophyta > Magnoliopsida > Caryophyllales > Tamaricaceae > Tamarix > Tamarix austromongolica. The sequence goes on from CM077809.1 coordinate 149,682,998, forward strand.
GCTAGCATGTTCTATGTAGAACAAATTCGTTTATTACAAGATTAATCACATTCTTTCTTCTTGGGTTCGGAGCCTTCATATTGGTCAAAATTACCCGATGCTCCAGTAAAAAAATAAAAAGAAAAAAAATAGAACGATGGCGCCTCTAATTTTTAGTTTGAAAGCATCTTTTTTTTTTTTGGCGGCTATAACTATGAATGATTTTATTACTTCGAACATGATTGATACATCATCTAACATGCGATTAATAAATAAAATCCAATATATGTAGATATCAACCATATTTCTATAAAAATGTGCATAACTAATTTACCTAGTTAAGGTGGATACCATGATATCCAATAACTCTCTTTTTCCACATTGACAATTCTAATAGATCTTCATATTCCCTTCGTATTAAATAGTCACCACAAACACCCCACACAAAGTTGCTAGGGCTTGTTTCTTACCCTTCGGTTATCTTAACCTTGCCACCAATTCATGTGTCTTAGCACTCTAGTTTGCCACCATATCCCTCCTACTTGCACCTCTTCTAATACACCTCTAGACACCCAACGCAAACAGACACTGCGTGAATACATAATCTACCGCCTTAGACATAACATCATAAAAAACACACTTGTTAAGTACGCCTAACCCTCGAGCTATTAGTCCATCTCTCGTTAGTAGCTTATTCTGCATGGCAAGCCATAGGGGTGTATGATGTCTTGGAAGTGTCCCGAGATGAATTGTGCCCACCACTTCCTTAGCCTCTTACTTCTTAGATCATCATAGGGTGAACTAATAATGTACATCAGTTGGCCTTCGCCCAACCAGCTCATGATGAGTGATGCCATGACATCCTAGATCTACATAATTTGTGTGAAGACGCATGATGTATAAGCAAAATGCATATACACCCAAAACCCTAATGCTGTATATAAACTATATGGATCCACTTGACCCATAGAGAAATTTTCTTAGAACAAATATTCCAAAGTAACTTCTCAAGTGCACACGTGCTCTAAAAATCAAGTTGGAGGAACCTCGAGCCATCCTCATCCTTGTGAGAGCACAACTAAACCAAAGAAATTAAGGCGTGCCTTCTCTCATTCATTTTGCTCGATCATAAGAAATCTCTGCATAGGCTAATTAAATTATGTAAAATCTTCCTTCATAAAATATATTTGAATGTTAAATATGAAAAACTTAATCCATTGAATCTAGCATGCAGATGATAAATACAAGGTGACCAAGTTCCTTAAGCAAGTTATCACCTTCTCCAAGAGTAGATGAAAATGAGGTGCCAAAATTCTTGCCAATGACAAAGGCAAGGTAAGATAGATGATAGACAGAGAGCCTTCTTGAAAGCCAATAAGTGAACATATTGCATCTCAAACTCTAGCCTCAATCCCTCTAAAATAACTTTACACTTTGTGGTATTAAGACTTAAACCTAAGAGCTTGGAGAAATGATTGATGCTAATCATTAGATATTGCACACATCTTACTTCACCATGAAAAAAATGAGAGTCAGTCATTCACAAAGCTTGAATTAATAATCTTTAGGGACTTACATCTTAGGTGACTCTTAAATGTTAGATTATTCCATAACAATCTCATATATATAGAAAGGCAATCCATTACCATCACAAACATATATATAAGGTGAGAGTGGGTCCCCCTGCCCAATCCCTCTCTAGCCTTTGAATGACGAATTTATTATTCCATTCCAAATCAGAGAATAAGAAAATGTGCTAAGATATGGCACTATAAGCTTAACAAAGGGCAAAGGGACCATAACTTGGAAAAATATTATAGATGAACTTCCAACTCACCATGTCATATACCTTCCTAACATCCAAATTCATCACACATCTAGGTGAGAAACCCCAAGTTGCATACTTGCTCACCAACTCATGTGCAAGTTAAAATTTTTTACTAATGCTCTTACATTTAATAAAAGAAGTTTGAGAGATATCAAAAAGGGAGGGCATCACATCTTGCAGTTACTTCGGATCATTTAATCAATTTGGCTCAAGTTACTTCGGATAATTGATAACTTTTAGTTTTGGTCATTTCGGGTTTAAGTCAATTCAAGTCACTTGACTTACTTTGGATTCAATTTTTTTTTCTTTTTTTGAGTTGGTCTTGGTTTTGGCCGTTTCAAAATTATTTTATCTTGAGTCAACTTATCAATTACGGTTGAGTTTGAGTCGAGTTACTTTTAATTTAGAATTGCTTGGTTTCTAAATTGGCTCAAAAATAGTCATGTCGGTTTGGTTAAGTTGACTTCAATAGGGTTCAAACTTCAAACCCTAATCTATGGGTCTAACTTCTTTTTGGTAATTTTTACGTTTTGATATGTTTAAAATGAGATATATTTTCATATAGAGCAGTGTATTCATGTAAGTATTTAAGAATCATACTATTTTATATATATATTTATATATTATAAAATAATAAAATTTTAAAGTAATAATAATGATGTATAGGATAAAAGTGAAAAAAAAGAGAGTAAAACTTTTTAAAATTTGGACATCAATCTTATTTGATTAGATTGTCTGATGGAATTGACAATAGATTAGATTAATGTTATGTTAGACTGTTTTTGATATCACATTAAATTGACAATAGATCGGACTAACATCGGGTTAGGTTATTAATGGGCCAGGTTCTATTGGATAGCTTAAAATTTAAAAGCTAACATAAATTTGAAAAGTCATAATTTAACTCGACAAATTTTTTTAAAATAAAATTAAAATATAGGGTAAAAAATTCCGTACCAAATAGTTTTTGTATTTTTTTTTTAAGGGAAGCAAACTTATGCTTGCGAAACACGGTAGTAAGCATTATGCCATGTCAGGATGATTGACTTCGTGATTGATTGGACATACTACATCCGTTGACTGTTGGCTGACTTATTTTCAACAAAAATAAACTCACTAAGTTTTGTATAAAATGTTAAAATTGTAGTCGAAGAGCAGCGGATAAAGACAGATGTACTTTCCCATCCGGAGGCTGCCTTCCTATATCTTGATGAATAATTGAGGAAGGTTTCTTACAACCGAAAAAACTACTTTTTTTGTGGGTTTTTGTTGGTGTTTCAGCGCTGGGGTAAGAGTAAGACTGAGAATTAGGGAGCCGGAGGGAGCGAGGTCTCCCCTCCTACGGGGCGCCGTCAGATCGTATATTCTCCATGCCATGGCCCACACCACAGCTCATTAATTGCTACGTAGACAGCCGAGTGCTGACGAGATGCAGACTGCAGTTACATGATCGACCCACCCTTAAACAATCCTATTCCTTCCCTGGCCTGGCCTGGCCGCCAACCAATTCTCTAGTCCCTACCCTTTCATTTTTTTTCTCCATTTTTATTATTTAACACTCGCATAATCATTTGTCTTTTTTATTTATTTATTTATTAGTTTGCTAACTTCCATAGTACCTTGGCCCCTCATCCCCACGCCTTCCAAACATTCCCCGCTTTCCTCCTCCCTCCCTTCCCCCTTCCCAAAAAAAGAAACGAAAGATCCATTTAACCTACACGTCGGTTTATCATACCAAAAACCTTAATCCTAACAATCGACTAATTAATTCCTCAGATAAAATAATTCAAAACAGCGTTCATTGAATTTGCTCCTTCTATTTATTTAATGATTTATTACTATATATATATACACACACACACATTTATTTTATAGTTAAATCGATTTCACTGACCTTCGCCATCGACGTAGGCTCAATACTTTTGGACGGATTGCATTTGCGGCTACCATTATGGGCGCGGCGAAATAGATGATTACATCATAGATTACCCATTAGAGCACTAATTAATATATAAATAAGGTCCGCATAGGAGCGAGCTACGTGGATCCATAGATTACCAGACGGAGCGCCAATTTAGAATCAGTGGGTGCCTGATTATCGTAGAAGCTAGATAAGCGAGAGAGGAGAGCCCCCCGGTGGGGGCGTGAAATTTTATTTATTTATTTATTTTATTTTTTGTTTGGCAAAACGCTTTTTTTTCACGGCTCGAGCGTAAGCAACTAAGCACCCACCCACTTTCTGTGAAACTTCATGTGTGTATTTAGCGGTGCGAGTCGATTAGTTTATTGCCGGGAAGCGGGTAGGGAGGGAAAAAAAAAAAGGTAGTTATTGGTGTTCGCTAGCGAGGTCGTCTCGGCCTACTTAGAATATGGGGTTAGTGTTGTGGCTTAAGAGACTCTACGCCTAGGGTTCTGCAGCATGCGGTACTCAAAGAAAAAGAAAAAGAAGTTAATTAGGCCGGTTGATGAACTTTTTACGTTTACTGCACTAGTTTTATATGACTTTCGGTGTACTCCGTCGTCCCGTTATCCAAAGAGGTTGCGGCCTTCTATTTCGATAATATTAAAGTCGCACCGTTAGTGTCTTTTAGTAAATATTGATAAGAAAAGGTACATAAATAGTATTGTGAAAAAAATTATTTAATTTTATGTAATGTGAGTTTGATAATTATATTTTGTATCATAATATCTCATACTTTAAAAGAAATTAAATGTTTTATTATATATATATATATATATTAAATGTTTTCAATTTTATGCTCATATTTTCTCCTTTTATTATATATATATATATTAAATATTTTACTAATTAAAATTTTAAGTTGATATTTATTATTAGTTTATTAAAAACTGTATAAGTTGTTGAAATGACCCTCTTTCTAATAGGTTGAAAAAAAAAAATTCATTCTATCGTAATGGATTAAGTCGACGGAGTCATAAAGAAGACACTAATTTTGTATGGAGCAACTCTGTATGCTTGCTCATTCTCTAACTCGCGCGTCATATCTAATTCAGCACCCGAGCATGCACCCACTCACCTTGATGGAATGTTGTATGACCTAAAATTTCAGCCAACGCACTCTACCTCCCCCCTTTCTCTCTCTCACTCACTCACTCACTTTCGTGGTAAATTTTCACGGTTTCTTCTTTGACAAGCATGCTTATAGGATTCCGATTAACCCGCGATATCGTCTCATGATCACCAGAAAACGTGATTACAATCGTGATCCATGAATGCTAGAATTGATCATCCGTTGACAAATATATATAAGCCATAATTGCATGGGATTCATGAGAAGCTCTAACTGAAGGCACAATCCCAAATCTATATTTTTTAAAAACAAATAATTAATATAAAATTGTTGTTGTGATGATTTTTGCTTACGAAGTTGAGCAAAGTGTCTTATTTATTTATTTATTTGAATTTGAAACGGATTGATGGATTTACTAGTTCACGAGCAGAGATTATCTGGATGAACGTTTCGTCTTCTAACAACTAAAAATCACCCAAACAATACATCCGCTAGAAACAAAGTTATGTATATCTTGGTCATCTGAAACAGTATCAAAGACGCTTAAATTTAAATTAAATACTCCATCCGAATAAATAAAAAATGTCATTGTATTATTAAAATTATATATAAGTATTAAATGCTGTGTTATTTTTCAATAAAGGATGTAAGTATAATTTTAATACTACTTTTATTACTTCCTTAAAAAATGTTTATTTTCTTAGAATAACTTTCTTTTTGAATACCGATAAAGTAGATATATTCCTCGAAAAAGCGAACTTTAATCACAAGCTTGACCTACTAAGTCAAAAGGGCAGGCCGCCGTATCTCAATGGCATGCATTAGGACATTATTATCGCGTTCATACCCTAATAGCTCATATTATTACCGTGATTTCGTCGGCGATTTTCAATTATTATGCAACTCAAAATCAAAGCCTAGACGGTATACATATATAATGCCACCTCCAAAAGCTGGATGGTGTATCGTAGAGGCTTAACATGCGTCCTCATGATTAAGTATCAAAGTGGGGGTCGGCTTACTTAATTAATTAGCTATAGTGATAGTTTGATTATAAAGGTTACTATTAAACTTATGTTACAACTTTTCATATTCGTACATATTTAAGTGAGTGTTGTAGTATATATATATATATTTTTAAATAAATACGAATTTATAAGAGTCAACAACTAATAGCTAATGGTAATGGCTTTTTCAAATCAAACTTTAATTATCCTCATGGCTCAAAGTTGGTCTTTTCTAGTGACTTCTAAGAAGCCAACTTATATATATATATAATGAGAATCTTCTTTTCAGTGAGAATTAAAAATCACCTGTATATAATTTCTTGTGCTGTTAATTGTAATAGTTTTCTCTATGTACTAAGAATAATTTTCTAACTAAGTACATAAATACATAGTATTTAAAAAAATATCACTCTTTTTTTATGACACTAAAGTATTACTGCTTCCTGAGCTACTTACTGTAGTTTTTTTCAACCCACCGATGATAGTTTTCATCATGTACTGAGGCTAAATTACTAACCTAAATTATAAATATACAATATTTATAAAAATATCACTACTTTTTTTTTTAACACTCAAATACTATAATTTTCTTACGATAGTTTCCTTCACGTATTTTGGGAAGTTTCAAGCACCTACTAATGTTAACTTTACGAACTGTAGTAGTATTTTTGATCTACCAATTCAAATTAAAAGTTTTTAAATTCTCACCAAAAGTTGTGGTTTCATTGGATATATATTCCTCTCTCTCACACACATACATATAAACTATTTTTAATTCAATTGGCATGCTTGAAAGAAGCCAGCTAGAAATATATGTATGCCGTGATGAAGAATGCTACGTACCCCACTAGCCATAGTAGGTCTTATTGATGAGTAAAAATTTCATGGGGAGAAGATGGCACCATGTGCAAGAGACCTTGATTTTCATGGAGTTTCGCTTCTTTTTATGTGTGCTATGATCGAGCTAGCTAGTCAATTTTTGTTTTTGCTTTTCGCCCCTCCCCCGTTCATATTTAAAGAGGGATAGCTTTGGAAATGAGATCGAGTATATATCGAATTATATACTCTGCCGATGGCCACTATCCCTAAAAGGCCATATAATATAAATTAACGGGAGCTTCCAAATGCTAGAATACAATAGCTAGATAGATAGATAAGAAGGCTGAGTACTTATGTACATGTAAAATATATACTATCAAATCCCACAAATGCGTATGATCTGATAGGGATATGTGTCTTTTTGCCATCCCAAGCTTCTTCTACCAGCCTTGCATATATGCCAGCTCGCACGCCATGAACACTGCCTCGCTGCGCCTGATTGTACGCAATGAGAACATTGATTTTCATTTCCGACGTTTGTTCCTTGTCTATTTATTAAAACAATAAAAATAATATTAAAATTCGTAAATTCATAGCTTAGCAGGTAGGATTTAAAGTGGTTATACCAGATATTTTATGTTTTATTTTTTTTCCTCCTTAGCCTAAACCATAATTGTGACATATAATTTGTAATTTCTACCGAATAAAAAATATTCCTTCACCAGAGATTCCTATGAATAAAAAATTCAATATAGAACTGCGGCTCCCGAAATTCAATTTGTACACTCGATCGATTAGTATATGCTTTGATATAAATTTAAGAAAGGCTGAGATTCTAAGTAACTCAAAAAAACAACACGCTTCAACTTTAGGCCGAGAGCCTTTTAATTAATCAATCATATGAAAGCTTGAGTTGATTCCTCACTGACTTTATGCTCTAATATGTCCACTAGCAGCTTTTAGAACCTCACCATGCTAATTTATATATATTAAAGTTCAGCATATTAATTGGTACATATGGCAAATTCAACTTTTGAGGTAGCACCTTAGCTAAGTGAGTAAGTGCATATATGCCATCGGTTTGATGTTACTCAAAATAGGTATGTAGTTTATTTTTGTAATCACTTATTATTTAGTTATTTTTAGGCTAAAAACTAAGCAAACAAAAAAGTAAGTCGTTTTTTAATATAAACAAACTATTTGTTTTAAGTAATTCAAACAAAGTGTAAACTAAAAAAAAGTTACTTCGATTCCATGACCTTGTATTGCTCGAAGAATTATTAGAGTTTGGTTTCAAATTAGTTCATCACTTTCAATAATATATATAATATTGTTGGAATTTTACCAGTGTCAACACATAAGATATATATATAGTAAATTTAAGGTTCATAAGATTTTATATAGAAAAACATTCAAGAACAAGAATTGAAAAAGCTGACGGTCTTATCATGTGTAGAAGAATAAGAGATTACAAGGAATTAATGATCGCATGGCAATCACTCTCAAGAAATATGTTCTCTCTCAAGGACGTAAGAGAAACAAGTTCTAGGTAGACAAATACATAACTTAGTTCAATGAAAATTAGGTTTATATAGGCTATGTTGGTGGCATGGACTTAAATATGTTTTAAGCATAAAAAAAAAAGAAAAGAAAAAAAGAAGCACCAATATAATTATGTCAGCCAATACAGACTGTTCGTGTTTGACAATATGGGCGTGTTGTCCAAAATGGGTCACACATATAGCTTGCGGTGACCATACATACAAAAACACACCAAATTTAACTGTAGACACTTATGTGCAGATGGAGTAAACACAACTATGTCCTCCAACATGGAAAACCCATGTTTTTCTCTTTACTTTTATTTTCATCATGTCTACACAAAACTCCACATGTTGGTATACATCAACACTCATTACTCAATTACTATTCAAATGACCCTTGAAATACTCCAAACTTCTACAAACTTACATCATTACTATGCACATAACACTCCAAAATTTACTACAATATTTTTTTTTATTTTGTGCAAGTATAACAAGAAGACAATTGAGTATTAGCACCATACTTGACATGAGTCCCGCTTACCGTACCATTCTCATAATGATAACAAGGAAAATAATTTTACAATTTTAAATAAGATAAACAAGAGTATAAGAAGAATTTTCATAAAACATAGATAAGTGTTTGGAGACAAAATTTTGAGCGATGTACAAGCAAAGAAAAACATAAAAGGATTTAATAGAATTAATAATCCATAAGGTATCCAAACAAAAATCTAGATACAAGATAATATCAACTCTAAGCCCAAGCTTAAAAAATATAAATCATTCATCATTAGAAAATGCATCACATTTGGAAAAATTATCAAAGCAGTCTTAAAAAACCTACACACCAGCACTTGAGCCACCTGCTTGTAGGAATGAGTAACATCTATGAAAAGAATGACCACTATTTACATATTGAGTAAAGTAACAATACAAATCATAAAAAATGGGTATACATAACATATAAAATCACATGAAATAACTATGCATGCATATTATTTAGGACACGAGATGGCTAAAGAGAGGAACCAAAAGGGGACCCATATTAGATGATTGTACATTTCCCATTAACTTAGTCACTTGAGTTCAAGGACCCCAATATTTATAACCGGTGGAATGATAACAATGAACTCTCTAGAGTAAGACACACCTGATAACCACTATGCATAATTGGTGGATTGGTAACAATTGTCAACCTCTCCTATACTAACATCACGATTTTTTTACTATCGAAAATTTTATTTTAAAATATTACGGTAGTGGAAGAAAAAAAAAATAATCCTAGGGTGTTATCACCGTGTATAAGATAAGAAAGACATTTCATAGTCTATTCTATGTTAGACATAAGGTTGAGTATCTAAACCAACATAAAAATTGAAAGGAATATAGTAGACACATAATATAAGAGGTAAACAATTTAGGTGTATAACCAAGGCCATGGAATCCCAATATAGTGAAAAACACAAGACAGAAAGTAGATCCAAAACAAGGTATCTCAAATAATTTCTTAGACATAAGGGACCCTCAAAAGATGCTATCAAGCTGGAATATTTAAGCTCTCAGTATTTCGACCCCAAACAAGCATATGGCCTTATATTATCCATCCATCACTACTTGCACAAGGTTTGTTGCTCATGAGATTGAGCAAGTGACCTATTAAATAGGCACATTAGTGCTCATGTACGAAGTAAGCCGATTTACCCAATATGGAAATCATGAAGCACATAAGGTCATAGAGAGTGAACTGATCATTATTGTCATGCTTAAATTTATGATCATGTGTTAACATGTTATGGAGATGTACTATACTAATAAGATGCTCATGACATGGCGCATTTGCATATGTAAAAATTTTGAGACTATCATGTTAACTACTATACACAACATTATGATAAGTCACATGCATTATATGAACTAAGGATCACATACATCATCATGATCCGTGATAGATAAGCCATGCATATTAGATAATGTATGAAGACAATAAAGGTTGTTCATTACTATAACATATTGTTCTAATTATTATCTTGACATCATGGTGATCACATAATTCATATCCATGTAAAGTTATAAGAATCTCTAAGAATTAATAAAAATTTATAAGCATTTCAAAGAATTATAAAGGAGTGCCAAGTTATCCATCATAGGACTTAGCCTTGATAACACACCAATAATTGGGGTTTTGAAGTAATCATATGAAAGTGACCATGATTGTCTACCACTTTTAAACATAAGCCAAGGTAGTGATAAATATCAACCATCCAATGTATCCTAACCCTTAATTGTTGATACCCCCTTGGTACACCAATGGTGTAAGTTGGGTAGGAGAGGTACTAAAGTAACAGAGGTTTCCTTACCTATAGACATACCATAATCCAATAGCCACCCCTAGTTGGCTGATTTGAGGGTTAAAGAAACATATACTTTGTTGAATTCTCTTTCCCTTTATGTGTTTAGTATCTTATTATATTTTAAGTTTAAGCCATATTAAGGGTCTTCGTGCCCCATAATCCAAACATAACCATAACTTATTTCACAATATCCATAATTCACCATCGAGGATATTTAAGGTGTTAACCATCATTATCATTAATTAACCAATCACGCCTTGAATGGAAAATTTATATCCATACCATCCATTCATATACACATGCTTAATCCACCATTTAGTTTCCATTTATTCTTTCTTTGTATTCATTAACCAAAGTCTATATGAAACCTAAGACTAAGGTTAAACCTATAATAATTAACTTAAATAACAATCATAAGAGTCAAGCATTCCCAAATAGGCCTTAAAGAACAATATTTGTTCCTTACAAACCATGGATAAGAATAAGATTACAAAGAAAATAGAAATATAGAACATACGATAATTAGTTTCCCTATAGAAGAACATTGTCCATCAATTGATAAGGCTTACCAACTAACCAACCAAGTACATAACACATCATATGATAAGAATAATAAATTGATCAAAGGGAAATATTAGTTAGTCAGAAAAGCATCATTGGTCCACTAAAGCATCACATCAATTGATGGGTCATAAGGACACATCAATGGATTGGTTACATTAGTTGACCGACAATACTAATGTTGCAATATTAACTTTGAAAATCCCTTTTAAAATCTTCCATTATTCTAGCAAATGATTACATGAACTAATATACATTATAATCATTCCAAAATATATTTCTAACATCTTTTCATGCTTTAAAACTATTAATTAACATAAATCGTGCTCATAAGTCAAAATCATCATTTAAGCATAATTTTTTTTTAAAAAGATGCTTTCTACACCAAATGATCCCATATATTTCATCAAGCTATATTCTCATTTGTGAAATCACTAGCATACACAAGCTCACATATATCAACAAATTTAATACATTAATAATCTCATACCCACTCATTCCACTTATAAGGTAAGAATGACTTACCTCACAAAAGAAAAGAAAAAATGCACAAGATTAATGGCTTTAACAAAAGTCTCCACCACCTTCAATCTTCTAAAAAACCTTTAACATTCACATAAAGAAACTAAGAAAAAATCTATTCAAAATAGGAAGGAAGATATGAATTTTAGGAAAAATAGAGAAAATACAAGGAAATATACTTATCCTTTCCACCAAAATATAGAGTAAGGGAAGATAATACTTCAAAATTTGCTAAACCTAATATCGTTTTATTAAGAAAAAAATGAATACTAGGTAGAGGATCAAGATAAGGGAAAACAAAAGAGAAAACTAGAGATAAGAAGGGAAGAAGACAAGGAAAAGGAGGGTTGTATTTTGGTGGTTTTGGGATCGCAAAAAGGATAGAGTGAAATTATAATGTAAGTTGTGGGTTTTAAGTGGGAAATGAGGATCAAGGGTATAAGTAATTCATATCCCTAATCTTTGATCCTAAAATTAGGTTACATAAGGCTTATTGGTGAGGAAACCAACATGATTCCATCCTAGGAGCTGAAATGGTGATGATAGAAACATATAGGTAAGATAAGCCATAAAAGGTTGGGAATTAAAAAGGTAATGAGAAAAAGGAATAAAGATACAACATTTTGCCCCCAAGAGAAGGTCTGGAGTTGAAGAAATTGAGCCCTAACTACCTTCACCAAAGAGGAAAGAAAGAGGAAGGAAGACTAAAAATAGAAGAACCACATTTCCTCATTATAAAAAAATTCCTCAACTATGCAAAAAAGCCTTAAAATTGAGTTTAACAGACTGAATAAACTTGTAAAAATATTTTATTATAAAATCGAAGCATCACCATCAAGTCAAACAAGATTGATGGAAAATAATTTATAATAACATCAAAAACAAAGAATTAGGTCTCCACGATAATCATTTGATCAATAGGTATTTTTAGTTGAATAATAATTCATGGTTGGGAAAACTTTTAAATAGGTGTGCACATCAAATGATGACCATCAAGACTGCTTCTACCCTCTTTTCTTCAAAATTATCCATACATTCATCAAATCATATCTCAAACACACATCAAATCAAGATCAAATATGCTTCTAGTCAAGATCATTGAAAGAATCAACACATATTAAAATTCAAAATTTATGGTGTCTTACACCTAAGACATAATGCTCCCAATCACTATTATTATCTTATGGAACTGACTGATACAACTTGGTCCCAAATCAATGATATTTTATTTTAATATGAATGCTTTATTAGGCTATTTGGTTATCTCATTAGTGTAATGAATACTTAAAATAAATATATAAGGCAAATAAAACTCAATCAAAGGTAATTTAGGGCATTCATTAAGTGAAAACACCACAATGCCTTGATGAAACCCTAATTTTACAAGGCAAGCGTAACTCCTTCCATAAGAATTTCCAAACCACTAAATTTATATCAACATCTAAAAATATTTTTATTAACAACATATCCAAAAATCAAGGTCTAATTGTAACACACATGTAATACCCTGTATGCCCTTAGGGTTACTATTACCAAATTAAGTCATTTTCTCATTTTATCAGACTTATGTCACTCATAATTAAACCAAGAACTACATATAACCTAATTAGAATATTTTATCCCAATAAATCCTTAGAAATGATAAAATTTCATATTTAACCTAAATAGACCAAAATAACCTTACCTTGCTAAAACACCTCTAGACTACTTTTTATGTAACTTTTGCTATAATCAACCTAAACTATAACATGTACATGAAATTAATTTTAAACCCATAAAGGATTACCACGAAATATTAATTTTCCCATAAACTTAAAAAAAATCCCAAACACCCTTAGGATAACAAACCACCTACACTATTCATAAAAAACCTACAAGTCCTACACTGTTAAATTCCATTCCTCAACACATATCCTCATAGTAACACTTTTTTTTTTGCACTCCATAACTTGATGAAAATAGATTATGCCAACATGCTAAGGTTATAAAACAAGGATTAAAACAAGTATTATCATAAAAACTCATAACTTTGCATACACATCATACTTTCATAATACAATACAACAAGATCGTTGGATAACACCAACAACATGATTTACACAAAAGATACTAAACCAACATGATTTAAAGCAAAGGAATAATACTTAACATAGTGTTGCATTTTATAAATATATGGCATCAAAACCCTATTTCGAGACATATATCCTTACATTAATACTAAACTAGTCTCTAAGCATAATATTCCTAACCTCCCATGTCCAAAACCACTATATGATCACCTAAAAATCAAGAGAATTAAAGGTTATATCATTTAGGATAACAATAAAGGAAGGTAAGGTAAATGAGGAAGGAAAATAGGGAAGAATCAAAATAGATGGGTTGGTTTTCTATATGAGGGTTGATCAGTGCTTGGGATTGTTTAGATCAATATTTAATGTAGTAAATGGTGGAGCAATTTGAGAAGCTCACATGGGGTAAGGGGGCATAAAATAAGGGTGGAATGTGACAAGGGATTGGGTGCACGAGGTGTGGCCATAGGTGGTGGTGTGGCTACTTGGGAAACTCATGCTAGTGGAGGGTTGGAATGTGATGTGTGTTAGCTAAAGATGGTGGTGCAACGTGAGGGTGAGGTGTGATGTGCTAGGGTGGAGATTGATATAAAAATGACTAAGATTGTGAAGAGAAAATGTAGAAGGGGGTTCAAAAAGAGAGAATAATTTAGTGCCTAATTTGGTAAAGGAATAAATGATGGGATAAGGGGTATATGGCCAGTTGTTTGCATGCAAAAAGAATGGTGTGAAGAATTTAGGGAAGTGAGGTTGGGGTTGGAGGTTTGGGATGCAGATAATAAAAGGATGGGAATGGGGTTTTTGGTGTGATAAAAACTTTAATTAAGGGATGTTGAGTGAGAGTTGGGGAAATAGTTACGTAATTTGGTATTCTTAACCAAATTGAAATGAACTTAGTTGGGGGTAAGGAAAAGAACATGTGAGGAAGGTGATGCCATGGAAAAGTAGGAAAATGTAAAAATGAAGAAGGGTACTTTGGGGTTAGAGTTATGGTTTAAGGATTAGGAAAAATTTTAAGATACTAATCATCCAAGTTTAGGGTTTGGGTGAATTTGGGGTATTATAATAAACATCAAATACAAATCATAAACCCATAGGTACTTATTAGATAAAGATACCAAATCACTTTTTTTCTAAATAAAATGGGTAATGTCCTTAGTGAGAATCAAAACCTAATCATCCACATTATGCCTTTAACGTGGATAATAACTAGGCTAAGAAGTTAGGGTGATTAGCAAAGCATGTTACATTATATATAATTATATAGAATAATCTATATTTGCAGACTATAACATTAATTTTGTTTAATGTAATGATTGATTATAACTTTAGTCAAATTTTTTATATTTGGTATGACTTCACAAGGAGTAATAGTATTTTATTTTAGACTTATTGAAAGTAACACTAAATCACAATAGTATAATAAATGAAGTTATTGTTTATTTATTTATGTCCTACCCTTACATTAAGAAAAAAACATTTAAATAAAGGTTGATAATAGCTAAGAAAGTACTCTTACTTGAGGCCAAATTACTAATTGACATCCTTAATAAACAAGTAAATTATTCAACTAAAAGAAAGCAAATACCCCCCTTTTTTACTTGTATTTACTTTAAACTAATAATTTCTACCATTCAAGTACTTCTAGGGATTCTTCTTCTAGAGTGTATATTGACTAACCCTCTAGAAGTCAACACTTATTAGTTACTACCATCAACTAATATAATCTATACACTCATCCTCCATATTTCTAATTAAAATCAATGACCTAGTTAATGACATATTTTACAACCCACTTAAAGTTAAGTGAGACCTAGTCTAGGTAGCATACTGTTCTTGTTCATGTTCTATGTGATTATCATTTATTCTTCAAATAACTAAAAGATGCTAGTTTTTTTTATAAGAATTGAAAATGGATAGCTTGGTCATCTTATTATATCTTTTACTAATAACTTTTTCCCCCATACATCCCAAAATAGTATGCTCATTTGATTTTTTTTCTACATATAGTAAGGAATCATTATGAATAATCAATCTTTTTCATAGTAGTTTGCCTTTAAGGTTTTAATATACACATTAAAATATAAAAATGCTAATGATGTCCCTTAGCTTAAATAATAAGTTAAAAATGGAAATATTTAGCTTAAATAACACTAATCAACTTATATATTTATCATGCATTCCAAAATTAATATCATTTTAGAATTGAAATTAAATGTTTATCTATAACCTGGCAAAGTTAATCAAGATAAGATCAAAGTTAGGGATCGACTTTAAATTATGAATTTATTAATTTACCCTTACATAAATAGATGTCCTCTACTTTTTTTTTGATTGAAATATGAGTCTAACCAACACTCCAACTTAATTCTCAATTAATAAAGAGAATAGAAGATCAAAAGTGACAATGTAACATTTAATATCCTATACTTTTCATAAAATAACTTATATATTATATATTTTTTAAAGAAAAACGTAAATCCTCTATTATGAAATAGAGAGAGTAACACATTTATATTAGAAGTAAAGAATTTATTTTAACTCATTGATGATGCAAAGGAATTAACAATAGGCGTCATTACAATTCCACCATCGAGTACATTGGTGAAAGAGGTACAAGTCACTAAGTGCAACACATGCATGCTATCCCCTTATTAGAAACACACAATCGGCAATGAAACTTCCCTTTTTGAGCACTACTAAGTAATTATAACTCAATAGCATAAAGAGTATTCTCCAAAACATCAAAAAGAGTAACAAGTTCCATTTATCGACATCAATGCATGATTAGAGATGAAACAATCTACTCTTAAGTATGTGCACATCTTAATATATCATCCCTCCCAAACCTTATAATCCCATGCAAAATTTAAAAAAAAATCTTCATCTCACTATTAAGGTCACAAAAAATTTAGTCACCATGTTCTAAAAATGATCTGTAGAACTCTAGCTAAAAACTCATCATGCTACTAATTAAATTTATTTGAAAAGTAATATCCTATGGCTCCTTCTTTAGTTCTTTACACCACCCTACTACAACCTAAGAATCTGACTCTATCTCTATATTCAAATGTTGAACCCATTCTTTTTATAAGGTTAAAAGATACACCATTTGAATTGCAATGGCTTTCACTCTCCACCAAAAACTTCCATTCCAAGCTTGTGAAACACCTGTAGAGCATTCCTTTATTGAATCACTGCATATCGATGCGTAAGTATTTCACTTAATCTATCCTTGGCTTAGCATACATTAATCTCTAATCATAGTTTCACTTATATTAGTTTTCTACCAGGGATGGAAAATTTGCAAATAAGATGGGGTTTGTACCAATGCCTCTACCCCATAAGATGAATTAATTCATCATCCCATTCTTAGCAAGATCATGCCATATACAACGTGTATTTATCTTACCTTGCTTGAAAATATTGGCAAATTCCAATTTTTTCCAAATTGACCATATATGAACATTAGAATCAATATTCCATACCTTAATTGGGAATCCATTCTTGTTCAAAAGCCATCATCAATCGTAGTAGTATATTAGCGAATATGGAAAAACACCATAGAATCTCCTCAAGATGCAACTACCAGCTTCATATTCCTTTAGTGAACAAGCACTAAAGAAAGAGATGATATGCAATTTCTTCCTCCATATTTTAGAAAACACAATGAGCCTCATTATTGGTAATAATGCCTTTATTGCTCAAAAATCTTTGGGTCAAAATCTTCTCATTCATTACTGCCCACAAAATATCTCTATTCTATTTAACATTATATTTAATCAAACACTAGAATTTATCTTCAAATTTATGGTTACCAAGCCTCGGTTATGGTCATTATAGCTTCTTTCACCAAAACCCCCTTCTCTACAAATATCCATTACAAATTATCCTCCATGTTTGGATTTAGGTGGACATATCAAAGACTACTCAACAACTAATGTGTTAAATCTAATTCCTATGAGAATAGGTGGCTTTTCTAATTGAACTCTCACAGCCAAACTCCATCAACCCACAATTTTTTTCTCTTTAAATGTGCATTGTTCATCTGTAACAAGTGTAAATAATCTTGGGAATTGGATCTTCATAGGTTAGTTACCAAACTTTAAGTCTTCCTAAAAATTCATCTTATCTAATTCTTTCCCCTGAAACTTTACTAAAGGAAGCAACACTATTCATTTCCATCAATAATTAATCTGTATAATTTCCTAAAGTATCCTCATTTTCTTGGCCTTATCCACATTCGTAGGTTGGAGAGAGGGGTGCTCATATTTCTTGATAATTATTCATTGCCATAAATTTCCTTCATTCCCAAAAAATCTCCACATTCACTTAAATAATAATGCCTAATTCTTGTGGCAAATACTCCCTATGATAATGCCGCCCAAGATTTTTAGTCTTTCCATCAAATCCCAACATGATAAATGCCTCTTCATTCTCTCCATACTACCCTTTGACATCAAATTCTCCTACACATATTCTCTCTATTTTCCACCATACTCGTAATTATTTTGAAAAAAGAATTATATGTAATGAACTTGTTATTAAGTATCGATGTAATTATTACGAGTCTTCTCCAAAGAAAAATGTTTGGACTTTCCAAATTTTCCTTCACCTTTCTAAATTTTTAATAATTGAATCTCAAAATGAGATCTTATATGGTGCCACAATAATTAACACTTCTAAATAAGTGAAACTAGTTATGCTCTCAACTTATCTACCATTTCTTTTACCCATTCATTTGAGTTGTTAACCTATAGTCTCGAAGCCATGTGAAAGCCTATCAAAGCACACTTGATGTTAGTCAACCAATCCTACTTTGCTATCTAAAAATATATGATATGATCTACATATTACAAGTGAGATATTGACACTCCACTCTTTTTCACATGAACACTAGTGTATAATACAACATCTATCATCTTTTGTAGAACCAAATTCAATACTTTAGTAGTAATATTTAAGAGAAATGGTTCAAGGGGGTTGCCTTGTCTTAAGCCTCAGTATAGCTTAATAAAATTTGTAGGGCATCCATTAACTAGAACAAAAGTTGAAGCAACCCCTTAGAAATCTCTCATCCACTTCTGACACTTTTTTGGAAACCTTTTCTTCATCATGACCCACTTAATAGGAATCCTATTATAGACTCTCATATACCTTGTGGAAGTCTAGTTTGAGTATGGGCATTTTTTCTTTGCTTCATTTATATGAATAAATTACTTCAGAGGTTATCATCACACCATCCATAATATTTCAATCCTATATAAAAGATGATTATATTGAACTAATGAATTTTGGCATAACTCATTGCAATACTCCAAGTTATGTGATAAATGATACAAGATTAAAATGATGGATATGGCCAAATATATCAAAAATTACACATTTGTTTTCAAAGTTCGGTCATTAGAGAACTTCACAATTATATGTTTTTAGCTTGAAGCACTCTTAAGATGGGTGACTTCCAAAAGAGTTTTCTAGGAAGCTAGTGAATGAGGACAAAACATGATGGAATGGGTTTGTGTCGATGTGTGGGCCCCATCATTGATCTTATAAGTTCTCCATATAAATGTCTGTGACTAGTGTAGGGTTAGGATTTCACAAATGGTATCAAAGTCAAATTCCAAATTCGAGTGAAACTTGGATGAGCTAGTTAGCTTAATAGGAACGATTTTAAGAATGTACTATAATAAGATAATTGGTAATAGAAAAGTAGCAAGGACGTTGCATTATTTAAGTGGGGATGTATATAATACTCTAGTTTATGTGATAAATAGCTACCTATATCAATAAGGCACTTCCTTATTTTTAAAAATATATCACTAGATAACTCTATACTTGAGCATATAAGAAATCTCAGGTTGATCTTGGGAAGTTTATTGATAAGTGTATGAGTGAGTATAAAATAATTAAAAATGACTCGTGTTGATCTATGGGAGAAATTATTGATCTTAAAAGTAATAGCTAGCATGTCAGTACTATATAGTAACTTAAATAAACATATTATAGAAAATTAAAATACACAAACAATATTATATAATGGGATAAATTTAAATAGAAATTAAACTTATTAATATGAAAGGAAAGGATATTACTCTCTTTGGATACTAGTAGGTGTGCTATTAGTGGTGTTCTTGAGATTGGAGATGTAATTTTTGCTATCTTTTTTTAGTCACCATTAGGTTATAGGAAATAAATATTATCATAGTTATTGTTATTTCTTTTTTCATTAGATAATTATATATAAAGGAGTGGTCTTTACATGTTGATTGTATATTTGAGTTAGATTCTATAAATGGTATGGAGTGGTGTAATAATGATGAGGGTGCACCTTGGAATGGCTCTCTACTTCTAAATTTAGTTAGAAACCATAAAATGGAAATCATCAATTTAATGATACTGTGTAAACTACTATAAAATACTATAATGTGAAAGCCACATAGAGGACATATGATAACACATGCAATCATGGAATCAACACATCAAAGAGAACATATGATAACAAGATACGATAAATCCATTTTACAATTAAGGCCACATGCCCATCATGCCACCACACTCAACCATTTTACAACTATCTCATAAACCAACATGGCCATAACTAAATCAACCATAACATAATCCATAACCCTAGTGTAAGTCCCCATTTTCATAACTATAAATTTTTTATTTTTTATTATATTTTGTGGAAGCTAAATATGAAACCATTGCATCCACTATAGAAGAGGTATAACAAATACCCAACATATGGTGCGTGTATGACTAAAAATTTAACTCGTATCCTAAGAAGTAGGTGTGGTTGCCACCTAACTTGAGTTCAACATAAGATTTACAAAACTATATGAAGAAATAAGTACAATATTGAAAGATATACTAAAGCTCAACATGATTCAAAACAAATTAGAATATGAGATCACAAGGATCTAAACCAGATAACTTATCAAGCCAAATAGAGACTCGACACTGTCAACCCTACACAAGCAAAGCATGAGATACCTATATAAAAAAACTAAAATGGTGTGGTATTAGTATGGTGAGCATACTTCGTGAACACAAACCTCTATAAGTGACGGTATACACACATAATACATGTATTACATGCTGAGACTGATAATATTATCATGGTACATGATATAAAATATTTAATATATGATGATATATAGAAATACTCATAATCATGATGATAAGAAAGCATACATTATACATGCTTACACTTAACCATATACAAAAACTTCAAGCTAGAAACCTAGGCATAAACAATGTACAATTTGGAATTGTAAAGGATTTGTTAAGCATAGATAAATTAAGCGAAACCTAAAGGAATTTATATCATGCTTTTAAAAAAGTGTAACATAAGGATGTATAGGCCATATGCACAATAATGGAAATCACATAAAACACAAGATTATAGATACAAACTTTGAGGTACAAGCCTAGACATTCAATCCTACCACTAATGGATATGACTCATGGGGTACAAACAATATCAGTGAGGTATAAAAACCAAGGCATATAATGACGCCTATCCTACCACATTGAACAAAGTTAAGGATACAAGAAATAAAGGCATAAGAGGAAAACATATAATCATCTTACTCCACAACAAATGAGCACACTAATGTTGGGAGCTTTATATGAAGATTCTTACGCCCACCTAGCTTAGAATCGTAAATACCACCTTAGACCAAACATTTAATCCACTACCATTGGACTCTGGTCAAGGTAGTCTCTATAAAGTTATCCTCATACATAAGTATGAAAACCCCTATAGAGTTTTAAGGATCATATAGGGTAAAAAAGATACCAAGCTATTATACGGCTAACGACACCTTATATTTTATGAAAATAGGACACAAGTGTCCTCAAAACCAAGTTTTTGTAACGCTAACACAAAGCATTTACCATAAAATGAAAAGCTTAGAGAGAATAAATAACATATAATACACATATGTGTTCAAGGATAATGCCAATTCCTAGATATACTTAAATTTTGGTCAAATAATGAAAACTAATGATCTAGAAGATCGCTAAGGATTCAAATTTTCCTAATTTTTTTTTTGGAAAAACCCAAAAACAAAGGCCACAAGCCACAAGACAACACCTAACATCAAAGGCAATAGATCACAAGAACTTTTCTAAAAGTAATAGTGGTGCACTTTTAACCAAGTAAGAGTCTAAAAAATAAACTAAAAGTCTAACCTAAGTTGACAAGGTCCTAAAGTCCAATTTATTATATTTTTCATCCATTTAGTTATTTAATGGATAAAATAGATTTTTAATAATTCAAAACCCATTTCATAAGTTCATATAACACCAAACGAGTGTAAAAAGGCTAAAAAAACACTTTTTATCGGTAAAACAAAAAATGATCAAAAATCACAAATAAAATTAGCTTAATTAAGTAAAATAAAGTTTTATGCCAAATTTGAAAAAAAAAATAGTATTTACAAAAATCACTTTTATAGCCAAAAAATAAAAATTTGTGGTTAAATGTCATTTTATACCAAAACATTTGAAAACAAAAACCAAAAAGCGTTTTATGAGCGAGACTTATTGTTCACCAATATTTATTATTCATGAGGGCGAAATGGTTAAATGTCAAAGGTTGTGGCAAACCTTTGGCTCTAAAAGTTCACTACAGTCTTTTAGGGGTATTTTAATCATATTCCCATTAATTATTTGAAAAAACAAATTTTGATAAATAAAACCCTACTAAGATTTCTTAGGGGGTCATTAGTCGATACCTCTTTTAATATAGCAAAGAACGTGAATAACATTAACTAAACTCTTATAAATTTCAAAAAAAAAGATCATCCAAACATATTACAATCAAATAATTTTGTACATGAAAAATCATCTATAAATTATAACCTACAACATGTTATAACCAACTTCATGAAACACCCAAAGAATCAAAAACACCTTATGCATCCAAATTGAGGATACCATATTAGCCAAAAACATGCTTAGGATCATCAAATCATAGTTTGTTATACATAATATTTACTTTATAATTTGCTAGATTAATATGGTATCCTTAATTTGACAAACCAAAAATAGAATTAAAAAGACCCAATTTCCAAAATCTTAAGATATTCAACCAAATATAGCATAATCAAAATCAATAAAATCGAACATGTTAAATATCAAAATTCTATCTACTAATATTATAGTTGTGTTTATCTTTAGCTAAACTTTAAGAAAAATCAAGAAAATGTTTAATTAAAAACACCAACAATTTAATCTATTGTTCAAAAGAGGAAGAAAGGTAGAAAAATGGTGGATTTGGGTGGTTTTGATGGTTCCAATAAGCCAAGGGAGACTAAAGATGAAGAATAGGACATGATAAGTTCAAGTGGTAAACCGGTATATATTTAGGTGGGGGTAGTTTAGTAAAATAGAAAAACATTTAAGGTTATTTTGGTAACTTCACCAACTAGGGGATGTAATTTACATAGCCTCTAAGCTAATATTATCCCTTGGTTGTATTATCTTGACACATGGAATGTTGACATAAAATCTCATAAAGTTTAGGGCAAGTTTGAAGGGGAAAATTTTAATGATGACGTACACATGTCTAAAAATATCTAACTAAGTCCACAAATTATAAAATTAATTATAGAATATTTTAAAATTATTTTAATATAAATAACACTAAAATATAGTGCGACCCTAAGTTTTGTATAGTTTGGGTAGCTAAAATCATAGTTTTGGGGTTTACAATGCTGAAATAAGGCCAACCAAAACATGGATAATACTTTTTCCTAGAGATCTCTAAATAAAAATTTGAAATTACCTAGGTTACTTAGAAAAAAGACAAGTATTGAAAAAAAATATATGAAAGAATTAAAATGATATGGAATAAGGTTGATAGCCAAAAGTGGCTCAGATCTCACAAATACGAATTTGTGAGACATGGTTATAAAATGAAAATAAAATGTTTCAAAAATGAAAGTATTGTTTCATTTTCATCAAAGGATGTAATAAATGTGCAAATTAGGATTATTTTATTTTACTTAAAATAAATCCTTGAATAGCACAGGTTTTTGAAAAACAGGATGTTACACCTAGGTAGTTCATAAGGTAACTACTAAATCATCAATCCAAATCAAACCCTAATCCATTACAAAGACCAGTATACAAGGTTTCTTTTTCAATAGCTCCATTTTAGTCATGAATGGCCATATAAGGTAACTAAGGTAATCCTCTACTTAATTATTCACATTTAGGGACATTTTCCTTATAAATGATTAAAATACCCTTAAACCTTAATGATCTCAATTCTAACCATTTTAATACTAAATTTATTAAGATTTAACCATTCTCATGAAAATGATAAAAAAAATTAATAATAATATCACATTATCATGGAATATATATTTCTTAAATTTCTAACAATGACAAAAGACTATTTTTTCCTTACACATCAACTAATCATATAACCACATTAATACAAAAGATGCATACTTAACATACCAGGAATCACATATTTATCATAATTAGCATAATATAATGCATTTGAGGCACACTCGTTGCAAAATTTCAGGTTTTATGAGAAAAGAATAAAATACCCTTAGAGCATACAATACTTAAATCATTCATCATTATACCTATACATGATCAAATCTCAATATACCATATATCAAACTTTATGGAAAACATGTGAGGAAACTAAAGGAAAGATGAAAAATATATGATAATGTCTTGGGAAGGAAAATAATGCCATTAGATGAGCCACCCTCATAAAACTTATTATTTTACCATAAACAACCCTATTTTTGCGTGCTATTATCCACATATTAAGCATGCTCTTCCATAAAAATCACATGGTCATATACTTGGAGAAAAGTGTAGCAATACATGGTGCACACATCTTGTTCATAAAATTATAAGGAAACATAGATTACACTATTATAATATATAATACCCTTAACATGCTATCACATGATTTTCACATCTTTAGTAGGAGTATATCAATTACCTCATTTCCTAGAAAAATAAAAAAAATAAAACAAAAGGTGTCACAAAAATCTCTATTTACCAATTTAATTTTTCTTATTATTAAAGCACAATATGATATTATAACTAAAATACAAAATATCATGATAATAACAACAAAAAAACAAAACAAAAAAAAATCTAAAAATAATACTACATCCACCTAGATGTTGGCACAACAAGGAGGGGGGAATGAGAATGTAACTAATATGTGCATGTTCTATGAAATTATGTGACATATTTTGATCCAATTTTATTTATTTATTATGATAATTTAACCCTTTTCCTTAAGTTTTCTACATCCACCTATTTTTGTAGAAAGAGTTGAAATTAAGGTAATTTTGGCTGATAAGTAAGGAGAAGAAGCATAATACAAGAATTAATCTTGGAGTCATGGGACATAAACGAGAAGTCATGTGAAAAAAAAATCAAGTTAAGAAAATCAATAACAAGGAAATATGGGTGCCTTCTATTTATGGAAACACGACCTATATATCTTTGGTTCTCCTCCCACACGCTCCATTAATTCATCTCACATGCATAATGTTAAGTAAAAATATGGGTGCCCGTATTTACTAATATGGATCATATTTTTTTTTGCCATATTTTTGACATTATTTGTACAACCTTCTTTTTATATATAAAACATATATTAGGTTAAATACATGATTGAAGGGCACCATCGTCATAACATATATAGACTTAGGAGCCTCTATAAATGTCACACCTTTATTTGTTTTTAATGCTTTAATTCTAAGACCCCTTAAAGATACCTATGTTTTGATCTAATTTGATGATATATCTACCACATATCCTAATATGGTAATGCAGGACATTCTAGTTCAAGTGAATGAACTTGTTTTTCCTATTGATTTCTATGCTATAGACATGCAAGAGGATGGATCCTCTAACCCTTCTTCTATTCCTATTGATTTAGTATAAGTTGTTTCTTAAAAATCAAATAGAAATAAACTCTTATAAGAAGTTAAAAGAAAATTTTGAATTGAAAAATAAAATAGAGGAATGTTCTTATACTTATGGAGATTATTCTACTAACATAGGGGAGTATGTTGAATAATCTATTATGAAGGAAAACCCCCTACTTTCTATATAAAAGAATCTAGAAGGGGAGTTGAAACCCTTATCCAATAATATGAAATATGCCTTCTTATGGGATAATAAAACTCTTCCTATCATCATTGCGAATGACCTTAGATCCTTACAGGAAGAGAAGCTTATACGATTTCTAAATGAATATAAAATAGTACTCCATCATTACATTATTATCTCAAAAGTGTTAAAGCATGTAAAAAATGGAAAATCAATGGGTATCAACTCATAGCACTCTATGAAGAACATCGAGTGGAGGGTTTTGAAGTATGATTTTAACTTAGACCTTTGTGGCCCCTATCATCCTCATCTCGAATAAGCTCTACCCCTTCCCCTGCTTTGTATTTCTATGGTCCAGTTATTGAGGACAATGCTTATTTTAAGCATGGGGGAGTACTCTATTTATTTTGTTTTTTCCCCATTTTCCCATTTTATTCTATTTTATTATGCTAGTTTTGTTGCTTCTTTCCAAATGTTCATTGCATTTATTTTATAGTTTTTGAGTGTGCTTTACATTTTTGTTAATTTTTTTAGTGTCATTCTTTTATTTTTTTTAAGGAAGAAAATGAAGGAATAAAAAAATCTTTTCAATGGCACCTTGAGAATAGACAATGAAAGAAATATCTAAATATAGCCTTCATGTGTATAATTAGTTAGGACTATTTTTTTATAACATAATTTTGTAAAAGAGAAAAAGAATTTTTAATTTTTTGGTTACACGTCACTATCAAATAACTTGAACATGAAAATTTGATAGTCATCATAGATAAATAATAATAAAAAAAAATAAGATTCTTGTGTGCTATTCCTTGATTGTGTGTGAAACTAGAACTAATTATTATTCTCTTCAAGCTTGCATGAAACTATTATATATATTAAGATGATGGAGACACAATTTTCTTCTTATTTACTACTTAGTCAAATAGCCTACTTGTTTCAATTTTTCCCTTACCTAACCTTATTGAGCTTTTATGCCTATTTTCTTGCTATTTAACCTATATATGTAGCTGATTATCTATATCGTATCTCATCTTGTAGTTTATGGATAGTGGAGCATAATTTGGTAATGTGTTGTTTATGTGGTTGAATCTTTAAGCATGGGTGTGTGCTAGTATTGTTTGGTGAGTAATGAATTGAATTCTAGTAAAAACAATAATACTTGAGGTACCAATGTAAAAAACAAGGGATGGATTGTGAAATCACTAAATCCTTGTGCCGAGTAAGATGGTGTATAAAATGCACCTACTATGTGAAATGCGGCTCAAGTAAAAAAAAAATATAATTGCATTCTAGTATATGTTAGTGGTGTAGGGAGTGATGATTGGAGGTAGAAAATTCATTCAACAAAAGGTGAAGTTGACAATAAAAAATATTTAGAATAATGGAAGTTGGTTTCTTCACTAGTGATAGACATTGCACCACAATCCTAAAATTTATCCTATATTCGACCCTAGCCCCATGAAAACCAAATAAAAGACCTCTTGATTTTTGTATGCTTCAGTTTATAAGTAGTGGAAAATATATAAGAGTGATAAGCCTATGATCTATCATTATCATTAGTATAATTTTTTTGTGTAAATAGAAACCTGAGACACATGAGAGTAGAGTGCTTCTACATGCCTAAAGTAAGAATCTATTAGACTATTTTTTTCATATCTCTTCATGTTGATGACTTAAAAATTGGATTGGGATAGTGTCTAGGTTGTGATGTATGTAACCTTAAATTAGTCCCGATGAAACTTATACATTTGGTATGTCAATTACCAATATTCTCTTATTGTCATTTGGAAGGGGGGATCATGTGTTGCTTGATAATTAGGAATTCTCATACCTTTTATGGTTGTGTTACTTGGAGTCATGGACATCTGGAGGTACCATCATGCACTAACCTAAAAGAAAAGTCATTTGAAGAAAACTAAAGTCAAGAAAATCAATAGAGTGGAAAAATGAGTGACCTATATATCCTTAGTTTTCCTCCCACATGATCCATTAATTCATCTTATGTGCATAATGTTAAAAAAATACAGGTGCCCCATATTTACTAATACATATCGCATTTTTGCTATATTTTGGATATGATTTGTATGGCTATCTATATATATATATATATATATATATATATATATATATATATATATATATATTAGGGTTTGAATAGAGGATATGAATTCTTTATCATTATTCCTAAACCATTAGGGTTCTTTTGTTAGATTTAGTTAGTTAATTAGTGTACTTGAATTATTGAAGATTGTATGGTTTTTGCGGTTCTACAATCCCCTATGTTTTTTCTTTTGTTTGTTTCATTTATTTAGTTCATACTTTTTATTATGTTTAGTGAAATTCTTGTTATTAATTTAATTAACTGAGTTTTTGATTTTGTGTAGTTTAATTTAATCCTTCTTATTTTTTTTCTCCATGTTTATGAAAGTTATTATTTTTATGTATTTAGATTCTACATTTTCTAGTTTTATCAATATGTTAGGCTAGATTAGTATAGGGTAGGTGCATAACTGAAGGTTATACAGAACAATTAATCGTGTGATGTGAATTGCACTTAATTGTTATGTGTATTTTTAATTAGATTAATAAATCAAGTTAAATGATCGCTGATCTATGATTAACACTTTATTATCTAGCCTGATCACCTAGTTCATTTGAGTGATAATTAAATGCTAGGATAATATAGTTAATTTATAATTGCTAATTGATACATCTACAAGTAGCAAATTGGTTATTGATTTAATATGTTTTTTTTATCTTTAGAATTGCATAATTCAAGCATATTGTAATTATGGTTCTAATTAATTATTCCCTAATCATTAATGTTTTAATTAATTAAATTTAAAGATCTTATCCTAGGTTATTAATTGGTTAGATAATAAATCATAAGCAAACCTTGGTTTATTTGCATAAGGGGATACTAGAAGGCGGACACATGTGAGCTTCTATAGGATAACATTGGAAATACTACATAACCATTTTATTCAATAATCGGATAATATCCCTATACTAAATATGCCATCTAATCATTAGTATTCTATTATTTATATTCAACTATTGTGTTAATTTCTAGTTTTTATTCTTTTCATTATTAGTTTTTAGTTATCCTAATTTGATAATTTGGGAAAGTTTTATAATAATAGAAATATACTAATTAGATTACAGTCTTTATGTGATCAACCCCTATTCATTGCTTACTATTTGTATATGTATTTAGGTTTTAATTTGGTATGTCTATGAGATTGTGGTTGTGGTGGTTAATTAAGAGTTAGTTGGAAAGTCGCCCTTGTGCTATATATTTTCTCTCAGTACCCGTTTTTTTCTCTACTAGATTGCATTTGGTAGGGGTATGCATATATTTATCAGGGGTATGATTACTATTGTGGTAAACTGACATGCCATTAATGTCCAATTTAGATGGGTGTTGTATCCGTATACAAGCATATTGGCACTTTTTATATCCATAACTTAGGTAAGTGTGGTTTTCCATTTTGTGGTAGTCTTGACAATAGATGCACTCAAGGTGTGGTGGGAGTGGTATCCCCTGAGAAAGTCCCTTGATGTATTCTGATCATATTTTATGGGTTTGGCATCCTAACTATGTTTTTTGTGCTTTTGTGGATTTTTTTCATGTTGGATAAATGGGCATGATTTCTCAAATGTCTTAATAATTGAAAAGTATATGGTCATTTATCAGGGCAATAATAATTTTATATACCTTATATGAGTTTAATGATTTGATCTATAATATTATCCTTTTGCCATGATTCATTTCCAAGCATATTATATACTATGTTAGCATGCGACTCTAATGTGCAACATGACCTTTAGCATATTTAAGATAATCTATTTTACCAATACTTTACTATATTAATATTATATTTGTGTGGTCATTATGATGATTTGACTTATGTTATGCTACGCAAAGAATGACTTATAGGGATATGATTCTTAGCTATAGTATGTTGAGGTTGATGATGTGGGCTAGTAGTTTAACACTATTTAAGGATCAAGATTTAATTATCACTTTAACCAAGATTTGGGTTAATCAGTATAAATAGGTTTTGCCCACTACATTGGTATATTTATACTCTTTTTGGTTATCTAAACAATTTTATTTGATCCTCATATTTTAGATTTTTTTATTTTTTCCTTCTATCATATGTTATCATTAATATTTCTATCATTATTTATTTGTGCATTCACTTGCTTATCTCATTTTTTTAACCTTTCATTACTCTTGTTTATAGTGAAGACCAAACCTCTTCCTTATTTGATGTGGCAATAATATTCCCCAATTTTATTTTCAATATCCTCATGCAATGTCTTCAAAATGAAAATTTTAGTCCCAAAATTTGGTTGTGTTATTGTTGGTGAGGGTATTTTTTCATTGGGTTTTGGTTGCGTTCTCTACGTTGTTATGGTGAGAGTAAAGGAAAATGATTAGTCGGTTTTCCCATATCATTATTATAAAGTGAGGGGTGATTCTGACAATGGTATTGACATGCTTTCCATCAATTTTGTATAATTTTATTGATAAAATAAATATTTGGTATGAAACAAAATGTGGGAAAAAGTTATCCTTGTACTTTACTTCCATTGGATGAGATATTTTGAATGAAATAAAATATTTTTGGGAAAATACTGATGCTAGATATTTTCTCAAAGTAAAAAGAGTATTTTTTTTAAAGTGGTTGTATTCGTTCTAAATATAATATGTATGAAGTATAAAATAAGAGAGCATATTTTTTACTCTTGTTAATTCCATACCAAACATTACTTAAGAAATAAAGTTTAGTTAATTACACTGGAACAAGGTTGTGCAATATCCATAGAAAAAAAATGCATTGATGTCTCTCATAAGGCCTCATTGAATGTAATGAGAAATGGTGTGGTCCTTGAAGATAGGTGTTTCAAAATATGGTATGAAAGATAGCCTTTAATGTCATTCTTTGGTCCATTTGGAAAGAACAAAACCTAAAATTTTTTACAGGAAAAATTAGTAGTATTTCATAAATTTAGAATAATATTTTATATGGATGGAGAGGGGATAAAGTCTTGGATGCCATCCTTTTCATATTCAAATAAGAAAATAGTTTGCATATCGAGCCTTCTTATGAATTTTAGACCTTGTAATGCTGAGGTTGCCCTGTATTTTGAAGCCTTATATTTAACAACACCTCAATAGGGACATATCAAATGGAATATTGATGTTGATGTTTGTGAGAAGGAGAAAAAAGCTACATTATGAGGAGTCTTAAGGGATGGGTATGAGAATTTCTAGTGTATCTTTTCTATACCCATAGATTGTTGGGAATAATGAAAAAGTTGTTATTATTATGTTGTAGCCGCTACCTTTTCTTTTTATCCCACATTGATGGGTTGGTTTTGTTTTGTTCAGTGATATTTCCCCTTCACCTCACCTTAGATTTAGGAGGTTAGTTGAGTTGTTTTGAGTGATCTATTGGGTTGGGCTTGAACCGTACACATACTCACATGACACCAGCTCTTGTCCAGTCTGGGTCGGGCGTGGATGTGGTGTGGTCTTTGATCATGATGCCCTATCTTTTTGTTGTTTTAATTTTGTTTTTACGCTTTTAATGATTCTTCAATTCCCATTTTTGCTTCATATTGCATAATGTTTTCAAAAATTATTTCTCCATTGGCACCAATTTTAAGGAGTCTTGTGAGTGGTGGTTGTTTGGCACTAATTTTATCTCAGTTTTCCATCTATTTAAATGGTTATGTTTTATAGCAAAAATGTATAACTCTTCTCTCATTCTGAATTATCTATCATAATCTCTCTCTTTTCCTTTCATTTTCTTTCACAATTGAATACTTCTAGGAAAAGATTTTTTCAAAATTCCATCGTATTCCACCATGGGGGTGAACCGGCTTAGCCGATTCCACCACGGTCTAGTCAATTTTTTCTTTAGGCTAGTGAATTAAGTTTCATGGCAGAACAACTTTCAACCTTTGTTATTTATGATATGATTCTCTATATTTCATATATGGCTATTATTAATCCTTAAAAAATAGAAAAAAATATTGTTGTTCAAATTGTTAAACTTTTTAAAAATATATTGGTATTATTGTGTTTGGATATTGAGGATTCAAATTTCTTTGGATATAATTGTAGTTGCGTATTGTTTTTCTCTTTGTGCATCTCAAGCTTTGTCATTACTGCTCAACCCTTTAATTGAGTGCACTATTCTTGAATTGTGCTATATTTACTATGCTTGATTTTAGCCTATTCCAATTTGATATCATTCTTTCTATTTTTTATTGTCATTGATTATGTGGCATAATGTTCACTGTCTCTAAATTAGTAGATGACCTTCATTCTCATTGTACTTATTTTCTACTCGAAATTACCATAGTAGTAGATTAATCTTGAAAGCCACCTTCTCAGCCAATCTTAGCATCGGGTTAGGACTTAATTGCCCTTTGTTTGATGACTGAGAAATTCTGGTGCAAGTTTTTGGTATTTAGTTTTGGCATATTAGACATATATTGGACGTGGTTTCTTCCTTTTCTTTTATATCATTGTGCTCATTATTTAATGTTGAATTTTATATATTTGAGAGTATGTTGTCTGAGTCTATATTTAGTGGTTGGTTATTTAAGATAGAGTTTTTTGAATTTTATACATTTGAGAGTTTGTTGCTCAAGTCCATATTTAGTAGATTGGTCACTAATTGCTATCATTGTTAGGAGAGTGAAATTTGTTATGTTATTTACCATGGCTTCTATTGGTGTTCCAAGGATTATTTTGGACATGTTAAAGGTTGAGCTGTTATATGGTTCAAATTATTGTATGTTTTTCCAAATGATACTAAATTTGTTTTAAGCTTTGTAATTCACTTATGTGTTACTAATTGATCTAGCAGCTTCGGATATGGCACCAACTACTTTCGCTACCATTCTTACTCTTAATGCAGCTAAGAAAGCTGATGATGCTATAAAGGAAAAATATAAGAGGGATAACAAGACTGTCCAGGGTCATTTACTATCTCATATAAATAATCAATTGTTTGAAATGATATTTGAAATTGAGTCCTCTAAGGAGATTTAGGACACTCTAAAGAATAGTTATGGTTCTGATGAAGCTGGAAGAAAGAAATATGTTGCTACGAACTTGTTGAGGTTTCAGATGGTCAATGATAAGTCGATAATGAGTCAAATTCATGATTGTGAGATGTTGGTTGCTGATGTCTTGGGCAAGGGTATGAGAATATATGAGACGTTCTAGGCTAATATGTTGACTAAGGAATTTCCATCACCCTAGAAGGATTTCAAGAACCATATGAAGCATAAGAAGAGTGATTTGACATTGCTAGAGATAATAAGTCACATGAGGGTAGAGGAGGTTAACCAATTGAAGGACAATCGAGTGTCTTATGCTTCTATTTTTGTGAGTGCAAATGTCATTGAGTTAACTGTTGGTAAGGAAAAATTCAAGGGAAAAGGTAAGAAGACTCATAAAAAAGGGTCAATGGAAAAGTGAACCCAAAGTTAATAAGGGGACTTTGTGGTGAACAAGAATGGAAGCTTTATGAGAATGGGGTACCTGGTTGGTGGTTTTTTTGTACCAATCATTATGCCTTTTATAAAATTTACTTATTTCACCGAGTCTATTAATTTGTGGTATAGTAGGCTAAGCATATAAATGTGGCTTCCATGAATAAATTAAAAAACATGAACCTAATAAATGTGATGGACACTGATAATTAAAAAAAGTGTCTAGTGTGTGACGAAGTCAAATTTGCTAAGAAGTTTTTTAAACAGATTATAGTGAGATCAATAGAATTGCTTGAATTAATACACACAGAATTAGTTGATTTTAAAACATCAAGAATATAGGAGAACTGTATTATGTGACATTTACTAATGGTTATTCAAGATATACCATGGTTTACCTCCTAAGGTCTAAAGATCACATGGAAATCATGTTATTGAAATATAAGGCAGAGCCAGAAAACCAATTGGACCAGAAGATTTAGAAGCTTAGGTCTGATTGGGGTGGTAAATATGGAACTAGTTTCTTTAAGGATTTATGTGATAGGAATGGTATCATACGTGAAACCAATTCCTCTTATACTCCTCAACAAAATGATGTAGCAAAAGAAAGAATATAATGTTGAAAGAAATGAGGAATGCTACGCTATTGAGTTCTGGTATATCTGGTCAAATGTGGGGGAGGTAGTCTTATATTGAACCATGATCCACACAAGAAACTAGACGACACCTACTGTGAACTATGGAAGGGTTTTAAGCCCAACTTGAAACTTTTAAAAGTATAGGGTTGTATAGCTAAAGTTGGATTGCTTAACTTTCAGAGGAATAGTAAGGGAACAAAGACATTTGATATGCATTTATTAGATATGCTCAGAACAGTGCTAGATATAGATTCTTGTTCCTAAATGATTATTCTCTTTAGGAATTTAGAAATGGAGAAATCTTTGAGAATGTGTTTCCTAAGAAAAAAATGCATGTGATTTAGCTAGATCTTCTAATGCTCCTTTGTGCCCTTGTACTTACCTCATTCTTTTGATGCTGATAATGACATTGATTATATGAATGAGCCTAGGAGAAGTAAAAGACTGAAGGCAGAAACTAGCTTTGAGCCTAATTTTATTACTGCATTTTTAATTGAAAATGATGATATTAATATAAACGTAGACTTTGTGTCTGCTTATTTGATTGATGATGATTCTAAAACCTATAGGAAATCTATAACATCAATTGATTCTAGTTGCTAGAAAAAGGTGATTAAAAATAAATTAGAGTCAATAATGACCAATCACATTTGGGATTTGGTTGAGTTGCTAAGAAGTTGTAAATCAATTAGATACAAATGGATCTTTAGAAAGAAATTGAGTACAAATGGGACCATTGATAAGTATAAGGTTCCTTTGGTTGTTGTAGGCTATAAATACAAGAAAAATGTTGACTATATCAATACT
This sequence comes from Tamarix austromongolica, assembly GCA_039764185.1. Taxonomy (NCBI): domain Eukaryota; kingdom Viridiplantae; phylum Streptophyta; class Magnoliopsida; order Caryophyllales; family Tamaricaceae; genus Tamarix; species Tamarix austromongolica. Next base: position 149,717,787 of record CM077809.1, read on the forward strand.
TATTCTCTTGTGACTAAAATTTCCATTATTCATTCTTTAGTTGCTTTGAGTGCTTTCCATGTACTTGTAGTCCATCAAATGGATGTTAAATAGTGACCATAAAGGATAAATTTATGGGGAGTGGCCCTAGGGCTATCTGGTTGAGGGTTGAAAATTAGTTGGGCTATTTTGAATAGTTTGTTGGGTTGGGGTTAAACCACACACATGTGTGCACGATGCCGTTAACTCGTCTGGTTTGGGAAGGGCATGGTCTGGTCTTTGATCCCAATACCCTATCTAAAAAAAAAATTTATTTCACAATTTTAATGAATCTTTAGTTATAATTTTTGCTCCACCTTCTTGATCATTTTAAATGTTCTTCCCCTATTGGAGTTGGTCTTACAGAGGTAGGTGAGTGGTGGTTGTTGGCCACCTATTTCCTCTCATTTTTCTATCTATATAACTAGTAGTGTTTTATGGCCAAAAGATATCGCTCTTCTCTTATTCTTAGCTATCTTTCTAGAGCTCTCTCTTTCATTCATTTTCGTTCACATTTGAAAATTTTCAAGCAAAGGTTTTTGCAAAATTCCATTATCTTTCTTCTTGAGTGCACTCAATCGAAGACAGGGATATGTAAACCTTAGGGGTGAAACGACTTAGCGGAGTGCAACATGGTCCAACCAATTTTTGCTTTAGGCCAGTGAAATAAGTTTCACAGCACAACGACTTTCAACCTTTGGTTTTTCTGATCCGATTCTTTATACCGCATATATTACTATTATTAATCATCAACATAGATTTCATTGAAGTTAACGAAGGAGAGGTATTGGCTATTCGAATAGCATGTATTCTATCATCGCAGAAGGAATGGACAAGGTGCTTAGGGATGGAAATTGAATTAGACTCATGCAATGTCGTGGGATGGTGCAATAGTCCTAGTAAAGGTCCATGTCACGCAGTGTTCTACTTAAATGTCATTAGCAATATGAAGCTTATTTGGTACAAGTTCTAGATTTCCTATAAAAATCGGGCATCCAATATAGTGGCAGATCCAAACAAGGCCTTCAAAGAGAGCTATCCTTCATTGCTTGGAATTGATGTCGTTTGGAAATCACCCTAATTCACGAAGAGGGGTGTACTAGTGAAATTCTTGAATGGGGGAAATATTGCTTGCTGCCTACGCTACACCCGTCGGAAACTCTACGGTTATGCTGGACAAAAGTGAGATAGGACCGACCATTTTTTCCTATAAGAATTAGGTTGGATGGTTGGTGGTAAGTTTGTCTACATGGGAAAGGGAGCCGTCATGGCTTTTGGGGTGTTGGCGTTGTTGTTGTTGTCCTCTCCTGTGAGGGACTATAGGAGAGGTGTAATTGACTGAGTTTAGCGAGTAATTTTGTAACGGTATGCCATGTAAAGATGTTAGCAATATGACTCTATTCGGGTTTGTCGAGGCAAATGATTAGTTGGCACTACCAACTCCTTTATGTCTATGAGGTTTAATAAAATATGTGCTTATCAAAATAAAACTAATAAAAAAAACGACAGAAAAGGAATAATAAAGAAAAGAGAAGAAGATGAAGTTGGTATACGTCTGAACCATACAAGTGTGAAAACTAGCTCAAATTACACAGACTTTTACTTTCCTTCAACATTCCTTTCATTCACATCTTGGCACAGCATTCATGGGGACGGACTCCCTAGAGTATTGGGACTTTCCACCCTGCCCTTTTTCCGTGGACGGCTATTTCTTGCATTAAGCAAGCGCGTACTGATTGGAATTAGAGCTTTTTAAGATCAGTATCGAGTATTTTTAACAGTATCGGTCTAATTAATTAATTAATTAGCAAAAGTTGGAATTGATTATATAGTCACGCGTAAAGAAAAAGTTCAGCCATATAAAAAAAAAAAAACAGCCCCCCCCCGGTGGGTGGGGCATTCGAATTGATTAGGAATATATGTCACTATCTATGTCATCACCGAGTGTACTTAGCTTGCAAGTGTCTTTCTTAAATACATTTTTTTAGGCACCTTGCATGAGGAAGCATAGTCGACGACTTCTTAGGAGCAGCAAGTGAGAATCGATGCATGGCGGTGCGCCCGGCTACGATAATCATGATTATTACTTAGCATATACTGCAGCCTAGTAGCCACATAATATACTAATATATCGATGGGATGAGTGGGCAACAGCAAATGTGTATGCGGAGTAGTATCATTTTTTCTAGTGCTCACGGCATTTGAAAAGAATGTAGAATGTGTGCCATCCGAGGAAAATTAATTAAGTCGGAATTCGGTGGTTTTGTGTGTAACTGTGAGCACAGGAGATAGTATGTTTACTTCGGGTAAATAGCCACTATTACATAAAGTCAGAATCAACATACTCATACGCTTCTATAATTAATTAGGTAAAGTAGTTGTTAGAAATCGTGTACGATCTATGTATAAAATTTGGCCCTTTATTTATTAATTTATTTTGAATAATACCAAGAAATTCTTGTGTCTAAAGATTGAACGCGTATGCACAGATTATAGGAGGATTATGCAAAGGGAATAATATTACTAAAATGATAAAAACTAGTGTATCAAATGAGATTTTGTACGGTGAAAATTTTAGGTTCGAATCCCCTTATCTCATATCTTAATATTATAATATCTTTATGGTATTGTTATATATATAGTAATTTATACTTATCTTTACATATTTTCTATGAATAAAAAAATAAAATTAGTGTCTGTGATACTAAATCTTTCTCTTTTACAAACGGTCGAAGAATAAGAAGTGCACCCTAACCAATCACATAGCCCCTAGCCAAATTTTCATATTTGAGTGCTACTTTTACACTTACCTATATTAAGAAAAAGACACTGATGATTATACTTTCGGTCTTTACTTAAACTTGAAATACTATACTACTATCTAATTAATCTTTATACATGATATAAAAAAAAACCATTGGAGGGCCCATAAAACGTTAATATGATATGTTGTGGATTGATTTTTCTTTACTTTAACTTGAAATACTAGACCTGCTAACATTAATATATAGTGTGATATACCATCTAATAAATACTTTCGTTCTTATTTTGTTTGAATCTATGTTCTTCTATTTACTTTATTATTTGATATACATAGGGAAAAAAGCTTCCATAATTTGTAAAAAAAAATCGTAATGAAATCATCATATGGAATATATTCTTATAATGATGTACGTGTGTGTTTTTATTATTTCATTATGGGGGCTTATTTTTTAGTGTAACATAAGACGTCCAAAATGGATTAGACCACCCAACTCCTTTGTAACACTAGTCCAATTTATTGTGGTATGGTCCATATGGATAATAATAGAGGGCTTTGGGGTAGGGGTTAGTAGAGAGATTAGAGAGAAGCTAGAGAAAATAATTCTATTGGTAGTTATCTTCAATAGCTAATAGAGACTCATATCTATAGGAGTGTGTACAGGACATGTAATGAAAAGGTAACAAGCCTTACATCTTAAGTGTCTACTGTAGCCCAAAGAGGGGTTGGTATGCAAGTCATATCGCAACCAATTAGCAATAAAAAAAGGTTGGGAATTCACTCTAAACGTATAAGATCTAATTTGATAAAATTTAGTTTTTCAAGATTTAATAGAGAGAAATAATCAAGAACAAGAATTAGAGAAACACTAATGATTTTATTATGGGTAGAAATTATGTTTATAAGGAGAATTGATGATTAATCCCCACAAAATCACTTAATTGACAAATTCTCTCACTTAGGGTTCTAAGCTACAAGAGAATTAAAGAAGAGAGAGTCCAAATGCTAATTAGGGTCTTAATCACAACCATTTATAATAGTACATACTATCATTAATGATATTGAGATAGTGATAGAACATGGAAAAAACGTAGACTATGTAACATAACATGGCTCCCTTTTGTTTTTTCCCCTAAACATTGGAATTTTGATGAAAAATCATGGTCAATGAGAACAACCAAAATAGGAGTTGTATTAATTAACAAAACCCCCACGTTTCTTCTAAAGACTTCTATTTTGCTCCAACTTCACCAATAAGCACTCATGTTATACATCACATCAAATATGGCCATAAGCTCACAACTTTGTACATTCACACAATATTTGTGGTAACTAGTGACTTGAACACACAAGATCATCATACAAAAAATCATTTTGCCTTGAAGGACCTCATGGAATATCAACACCAACCAAATTTAAGAAATGCTTGAACTTGCTCATAGTTAATAACTTCATTAGCATAACTGCTATATTCTCTATAGTAGTCACCTTCTCCAACATAATCTTGCCAACATCAATGGTCCCTCAGATGATGTGATACCTGATATCAATGTGCTTTGTTTGAAGGTGGAATTTTTTTACCAAATAAATATCACTTTGAATAACATAAGCCCCATTATCAAACCCAAGCTCATGAAATAGCCCTCTAAGTCACACTAATTTCTAAAATGAGTCGGTCATAGCCATGTAGTTGACCTCATCTATACACAATGCAACTACCTTACATAAGGATGATCGCTAGGTAATCACAAAACCACTAAGATAAAATATGCACTTACTACTAGACTTCCTATTATCAAGATTACCACCATAGTTCGAGTTAATGAACATTGTTAACACATTAGTGACCTACCCATTCTCTAAATAATCTGATGTTGTACCCTTCAAATACCTCAAAATCCACTCAACTGCTTTTTATTTAACTTTTCCAAGATTCGTTATATGCCTGCTCACAGTACTCATAGCTTGAGTAATATTTATATTAGTACAAATCATAGTGCACATCACAAACCCTACAACATTAGAGTAGAAATATATGGCTATAAACTCCTCCTCATCTTTGCAGTCATGCTAAAGTAGTAGCCAATGAAGTGCTAAGTGGCTTAACATCTGTCATATGAAACGTCTCCATAACCTTATTCTCATATAGCTCCTGTGCCGATTAAATATGCTTCTATTTGCAGTGTCAAATGATCTCCATGCCAAGTATTCTCTTTATAGCTCAAAGATCCTTTATACGAAATTCAATCTTTAGCATTATTTTTACCTTGTTGACCACTAGCATGTCATCGATATATAAAAAAAGGTACACTAGAGAACCATAACCAACCTCTTTCAAGTATACACATCCATCGTAGTCATTCTTGGAGATCTCATGCTCAATAATAAGATAATCAAAGCTCTTGTACCACTATTTAGGTGACTACTTCACATCATAGTAGGGATGACAATAGGTTAGGCCTGGATTAGATCCAAACCTAAACCCATTTATAGTACCTAGACCTAAAATAGATCTAAACACTATGGGTTTAAACATTCAAATCTACTTAGGTTAGAATATTTTTTCAAAAAAAAATTATAATTCTTAGGTATTAAACTCAATCTAAATAGTCTAGTGGGTAAATGGGTTTTACTTAGGTTAGACTATTTTTTTAAAATGAAAATTTTTGTATAAATATACTAATATATTTGTGTCTTATATAGATTAATACATAAATTTTGTTAAAAAACTCATCTTATAAAAATAAAACCATTTCAAAGTAGTTGGTTTGATACTTTTGAAATAAAATAACTTACGTATTACTTATAAAGTAAATACATATACATAAAACTGAAAAAATGAATAAAGAGCTTAAATAATATAAAAGAAATGAGAAAAAATGAATTATTATAAATTTATGTATGTATGTAAACACATGCACAAACACTAAATGGGCCTAGTAGGTTAGGTTTGGGGCTAAAATTTTTGAACTCATACCTAGAACTATTTAAGTATATATAAACCTAGACATAGGTCCCAAATTCATGTACCTAAACCCACTAAAAATTGAACTGATTTACTAGATCTAGTCAGGTACATAACTCATTGACATCGCTAGACCATATAGTGACTTATTTAAAAACAATACATGCTTATGCTTGCCTTTAATAATGAAATCATGTGATTGGTGCATATATATGTCCTCCTCAATCTCACCATGTAGAAACACTATTTTACATCTAGTTACTCAAACTCCATATCTTATATAGCCACAAGGTCAAGTAGAGTATGAATGGAAGTATGTCTAACAATGGGAGCAAATACCTCATTATAGTCTACACTAAATATCTATCTAAGTCTATGTGCAACTAAATGACAGTTGTATCTCTTGACTCTTGGGGGTCCCTATTTGAACTTATTCACCCACTTGTAATAAATATTTTTATTCTTCCAAGGTGCCTTTGCAAATTTTTATATTTAATTCTTCCATAGAGATTGTATATCCTCCTCCTCCATAGCAACATTCCACCTAGTAGAATCAATAATAGCAATGAAATTTGAGCATGACACTAGTTTTTGCACACTAAACACAATTTATTCACTAGTCAAACATAACTTGCTAACTCCTCAAAGCCATATCTAACAAAAGGCACATCAACTCTTTATTTTTTACCAGGAGCAATGACTTTTTGCTTTACATGATATCTAGATCCATCCACCTCAGGGATAGTGGGTCTATTTGATCCAAATAAACCTCCACCTTCACCTAGCCCAAACTTATAACACACCAAATTTATTAACTCTATTTTCTAGGCGATTAGTCTCCTAATCTCTTCTTTAACAATTAAACTATGCTTTAATACCTTAACTTTACCCCTTAAACCCATATTTTTTTACCTTTCTACAATTTTTAACCTAATTTTTCAAATTAGGTGATCGGAAATCAACTAGCCGGTAGTTTTCCTCACATGTTTGTCTATGACATATGAGAATCGACCTCCAGCCTCACTTAGTTATCCAGTGTTAGATGATTTTGACCATTCTTGATTATCTTAAATATTTTGACCTGAAATAAATTCTTATGCTAAATATTTTTATATATTTGAGTTACTATATTATTTCAACACATTTTTATAATTTTTTTTATGATTTCTAAGAATTATTTGACTTTTTATTTTTATTTTTTTTAGCCCTTTATTGGACATTCTACCATACCTAAGTCGTATTTAATTCTTGTTCACTCTTATAGGATAGTTGAATTTAAAAGTCTGTACCCCTTGTATCCTATGATCATATCTCATATTGTCTCTTCTCATTCAACTAAAAATCTATCCACAATCACCTTCTACCAACTCTCTCACACTTTCTCACTTATGCCAATCACTCCCATCACTCCTATTTCTTATAAAAAAAACCCTCTCATCTGACTTTTCCCTCCTTCTCCTACCTATTTTGAATACATAAGGGATTACTACACTTTGGTAGGTCATTTTACACTTAGCTAAATTACTATCTTCTACTTTTCTCTTTTCTCTCTTCTTATGCATTGTGTGTGTTTGTTCTTAGGAATTTTCCTTGTGGCTGAACCCCTCTCTTCCTATTCTATCAATTTCCTTTCATCCTCTTAATTATTAAATTTTAGACTTTAACTCTTTAGTGCTTGTTCTAAACAAAAGTTGGTTAAATGTATAGATTAGTGTAGGTTTGATTCAAGCTTGTTCCAAACCTTATTTTCAAACCTTGAGGATTATTATCCTTTCTACTAATTTTTCTCTATATTATAACCTTTACTAGAGTTCTTTCAAATAATTCATGTATACTTGTTTTAGGTGATCAAAGAGTGGAAGAAGGTGTTTGGAAGTGATATTTAATAAGAAACTGGAGTAGCTTTTGGTAAGGATACATTTCCCTAATTTTTTTTGGCCAAATGTTATCCTACTTTGGTGTTTGAAATCATGCTTAGACTTTCCTTTTATTCATGATCATATATTAAATGATAAAATTCATGATTTTAGGAATTTTATGATATTATTGAAATCTCCATATATTTTTTGCCTTGCTAGACTTTACCATAAAACATCAAGCATGATGGGGCATTATGTTATTTTTTAAGTCCATGGATGATTAGATTTAATTACACTTAAGTATTGTATTTGGTTTTGTCTATTAAGGTTGCAAGATTTGTGGCTTGGGGCATTATGGTGGATTCATCCATAGGGTAACTTAGGACCTTGTCCACTAGTTTAATTTAGTCTAATGATATTTTTAATATAAAGGTGGTCGTGTGTAGATTTGATGAATTTTGGATGCTTTTAGTTTTTTTTCTAGTAAATGTGTGTCTTAGCCTTAGGGTTATAAATATGTCATCGTGAGTTTTTGAGTAAAATGATTACATCATTGTGTTCCTTAAGGTCCTTATATTAAACTTCATATATATAACATGTTAGGTTTTGGACGAGCATGACATAAGTTACAAAAATAATAATTTTGGAGGCTTTGAGGTGAATTAAGAGAATTTGGTATTTTTAGATGTAATTTGAAAATCTAAGGTTGTATAATTATTTTTGAGTTATAAAAGTATTGTTCGTGATATATGAAATTTTAGTGACAAATTGGTTTAGCATAGGTATATTATTATAAGAAAATGACTTAAATTGAGAATCTTAATAAAGGATAATATTGATATTTTATATATGAATTGTTGGATTTAGGTTATGATTTTTAGATATGACATTATTGATAACAATTTGGGATAACTTGTTAAAGTTGGTGAATGTTAGGTTTCTATAGATGGATTTATGGTGTAATTGTAAATTAGAATTTTATAAGGGTAATATGAACTTTTTACTATTGAAATGTTTCTTTTTATGCTTTAGACCTACTCTAATGTCTTACTTTTACTTCATGTGGCTATAACATGGCCCATTTGTTGTAATCATGATGAATTTAAAGTGTGTCAATATAATCACTTGTCAGAATGAATTCAATAACATTAGTACCTTATATAACCAATATAAACAATAATCCATATCAAAATACATTAATAATTAAAATAAAAGAATACGTGAGTCATGACCAAGTTATACCAGTCCATCCCACCATACAAGAATAGTGATTAGGAATGTTATACCATGGAAGTTGTACTAGTCCTATCCACCGAATGAGAATAGAGGGGGTTCTTGAATTAAATATGACTAAGCAATTGAAATGCGTGATTTCCTAAAAAGGAAACCGTACTCTAGTCTCTCTCTTAGATCATGTCACATTTTGAATAATGTGCATCATAGGATTCTTTCATCTGCCTTATATGCTATACTTGCCTTACTCTAGTGATATGTAGTGTTACCTTACTAAGCACATAAATTATTTACCATCATTTATGGGTGTTATTCATTTTAATAAGTAGATATTGTCTTGTTTATTAGTATATGTTGATTCAATATTTTTGTTGTGCTTACATGTAGTGAGTATTTTACTGGTTGGTTCAAGCATATGGTTATCTATCTCTCTTCCTCCCTCCTCTCTCTCTCTCTCTCTCTCTCTCTCTCTCCACACTTTAAGTCCTTTATTTTCTATTATTTTTGTTCTCTCCTCTTCTTTTGTAATCTTTTATTATGGTTGGATGGAGTGCTTTCCACACCTAAACTTTAAGTATGTGTTGCTTTTTATCCTTACCCCCAACATGGATTAGGTATTGGGAGTATATTTTCTATATCAGATGTAACACAGTACCTAATATTTTATTATGAATGTTTTCATAAAAATAAAATTTGTCAATAATAAATTTTGAGGTGTTACAACATCACTATATAAATTCTTTTACTCCAGCTCCTTAGAAAACTGATTGACAAAATACTCAATCTTTTAGAGTAATTTACTCTCAGTAAAGATCAGATCCCTACTAGTCAGAAATTTGTATGTAGTTGGGTCCCATAACATGCAACTCTTCAATTAGGATATATATATAAGAAATATAAATTTCTTGGTTATGAGCTTGATAGTCCCATAATCATAGGTAAGATATATAAAAATATGCAAATCTAAATAGCTAGTAGGTTTACCAAACCATACCTCTTTAGATGATCTCAGCTCAATGGATTGATAGGATGTCTTATTCACAAAGAATGCTTCCATGTGAACTACTTTCATCAAAACTCTTCACCATATCCAACCTATATTAATATACATTGAGCCTTCTCTAATGTGATCATTTTTCTCTCAGTCACCTCATTCTATTGTGATCTTCTAACACATGTGTGGCACTAGTAATCTTATCGTCCTCACACTAATCAGCGAAAATCTACTCCATAAGCTCAATACCATTATCCTTACTAAGACACTTGACCTAAAGTGGATTTCTTCATCTACTTTAATAACATATGTTAAATGTTTTGCACTATCTTATTCATTTGTAATTATTTATCAAAATATTTTTCAGTACTTAAAGCATAAAATTTTCACACAATGCCAAAATATAGTGGTTTAACTTCCATTTAAAATCTTATTTTATCTTTAAAATTTTCCTAATTCTTATTTCTTCACACAATAAATCATATGGGAATTTAGTGATTTAAAATCCTCTCTATTTTCCATACACCATTTACTGCCTATTTTACTCATCTAATTAAATTTTCCCTATTTTCTAAATCACCTATTTGATTTGGGCATTGACCATCCTTTCCTATAAATACCCCTTAGACATTCTCCATTCATCCCTTCTTATTCCTTGATTTTTTTTCACTGTCACACACTTCATGTAGTCTTATAATTAACCCTTCTCATCCTCTTTCACAACTTTTGCTATTTTCATTAAAGAACACATTAAAGGAAGAGATAGATAGAAAAATAAACCCCCTCTCATCTCAGACATACCATCATACTTTACTTCCCATTCATCAAGACACAATATCATAGCCATTCCTGTGCATTTTGAAGAAGGTGAATAGTAGTGTAAGAAAATATTTTCTATTCCTCTATTTTGTCTCTTGGAGGAGGAGCATCAAAAGGGAAATTATTTATTTTTTTTCTAATTGAAAGGCTCAATTTTGGTAAAAAAAGTAATTACTGTATTATCATATTTTATTTATTTAAAGCTTATTCATATGATTTTACATAATTTTATTTGTTTTTTATTGATATATGTGTCATAGTGTATAATATATTCAAAAGTATGATGATATTTAGATATTTTTATTATCAAATTCAATTATATTCTCTAATAGTATGAAAATATGACATTTATATTATTTATGTACTAATACTGTACTTAAAGTAGAGAAATAAACTTATTTGGTATTTTAGGGTAAAAATATAGAATTTTTAGAATATGTGGACTTATTATAAAATACCAAAATTTTTTTATCACTTTGACTTGAAACAAATGGTCAATTAAATATATGGATGTTAATTTTTGATGTATTTAGAATCATTCAATTTCATGGTGTGTTTTGATAGATGTGGCTGTAAGTTGGTAATTTTATTAAACTTGATATTCCTAGATAATTATCTGAACTTTCAAAAATCATAATAAATTGAGTACTCATATTTTGACTTCATAGTTCATATCATTTTAAGTGTATGGATTCCATTGTATGATGTTAGGCCTGTGTGACATGAAATATATCAATTTTAATGTAAGGTGGTAAATCTTGCAATTATATTTGCTTTGGTAACAAAAAATGATGATATAATTGGAATGGAAGTTTATAAAATATGGGGATGTCATTGTATGATGTTAAAACTAGTTGTAACCATTGTATGCCTATTTCATGGCCTTGGTGAAATTAGTGTAAAAAGGAATTGATAAGTTTGAATAAGTGAATGTAATGTTGGTATTATATATATCACATGAGATGGATTTTGTCTGAATGTCATGTTTGGTTAGATATTAGATATGATTTATGGAATGGACAAAGGTTGAATATAAAAAGGAATAAAATAAAGGAATTTATTTGTTATATGTGCTTATGAGGTCACTTGACACAATACTCTTGAACTTAAAATGAAAGACCGTTTGTTAGGTTCTTATTTGGTCTTCTTCAAGGGTATCATCCTAAGGATGGATACATAATTGTTATTCTATTTTTTATTATTAGATTTTGTGCCAACTTGTCACCATTGTCGAATAAGGTTGGAAATACATATGATATACTCTAGGGGTAGTGTGGAAAGGCATGCACACATATAAGGATACATAATTGAAATGAACTTTTGAGAGACCCGAGAGAAACTTTGTCAAGACCTTTGTTATTTATTGTATATTTGTGGCCTTTAGAGTTAAATAGTGTCTTGAAAAATTTTCATGTTGTATGACAAAGGTTAGTGTGTACTAGGACACCAATATTTCATGTCTTAGTCCAATATTGTTGTTTCACACTACCTCTATTTAATTAGTTGTATATTTATTAATTATCCTTAAAGGGAGAGTTTTATAAATTCATTAGACACAAGTTGAATAGTTTAGAGAAAGTATTCATCAAAATTAGAGAGGTTATCTAGTTTAGATCAAAGTTACTTGTTAGTAACATTTAAATCTTTTTGGGAAAACATAGTGAAAGTACTCATGTGACTCATATTTGGTATGAATTATAGCATGGATGGTTATATGTAGGCTTTTGGTGTAGTTTGGAGTGAAGAAAAATCATTGAAAGAAATATTGGGAGCCTATGTTAATTAACTTTGCACATGTTTACCTTATTCTCTTTGGTCATCCTTTTTTCTTTAAAAGATGAATGTTGAAGAAAAAATACAAGGGATCCATGTTATGTTACAGGGTCTGTGTTTTTCTCTATGTTTGACCATCTCCTCAATTACATTAATGAATATATGATATTATATATAAATAAATGTGATTAAGATATTAATTATCATGAAAACTCTATCTTAGTTAATTCTCTTGTATCTAAAAATTCTAAGAACTATTTTTAATTCAACAATTTTTTGAGGATTGATCATTAATTCTCCATGTAATCGTATTTAGACATAATAAGACCATCAACTTTTCCCTATTTCTTGTTCTTGATTGTTTTTCTCTATTAAATCTTGGAAATTTTAATTTTATCAAAGTTGTTCCTATGTATTAACATTGGTGAATTTCCAACAAACTAGTATTAGAATTGGGCTTGTGCTTGATTTGCAATGAGATGGTGTCTATAAGATTTGATATTGAGAATTTTGATCATTCTATGAGCTCTGGGTTTTGGAATTTGAAAAAGAAGATGATATTGATTTAGAATGGGGTGTAAAAGGCTTTGTTTGGGAAGTTGAAGAAGTAAGAGAACTGCTTTCTGGCAGGGAACTAGCTAAAAGAGAAGCTCACCTAGAAACCTCGTATGGGCCACCGGTAACTGGCAATGGTTCGCAGGTAGCAGGACTTCTTTTTAGGATTGTATTGAAGAACTTACCAATGAAACTGGCTGGCTTTGAAATTCCTGCTTCAAATTGAAAGACTCCTCCAATCCAAGGTCCAAGGGGCACAGCGGGAGACAACTCCAATTATACTCGGTGAGGGACTTTGACTTATCCTGGGGCTATCTACTGCAACTGGATGGCCAATGGTGGGACGATGGCTAATGAGATTTTGAGAAGATTGATACGCATGCCCTATCTACCATCCAGTTGTGTTCATCTAATGATGTTCTATGATAGTTAAATCTATAATCTTTACACATAATGAAGTCAGTGACGAGTCATTAGTTGTTGAAGAGTAGGATGCATGATTTAAAACTAGTTGAGTTTCATTCTTTGAAATCTTATCTTAATAAATTTGACTCGATTTTTATGGACCTGTAAAATATAGATGTCAAATTGGATGATGAGGATATTGCTATAAATTTGTTGGGATCTTTACCTAGTGATTATAAACACTTCAATTAGACTATATTATATGGTAATGATGAGTTAGTTCTTGAAGTTATCAAGAACGCCCTACTACAATGAGGAATTGATTAAACATCAATTGACTAGATGAAGTTCAAGTAACTCACATAGTTATGGGCATATAAATATTGGAGAAATCAATATCAGTGTCCTAGTTACAAGAAGAAGTTTATATCAAAGTCTAAAAATAAATAGAATTTTTTTCTGCCATGGTTGTCCAAGAAAGTCAAATTAGAAATTTTTATGCTAATATGAAACTTGGAGATAAATCTAGTGATTCATTTGGATCAAAACAATGATGATGCTATTGCCCAAGATGACAATGATGGTGGTCTATTGATTTCCATTGATTGATAAACCAAGATAATTCATGGGTAAATCTTAGATTTTGGGTGTTCTGACTGTATTTATCCTAACATGAACTAGTTCTATACTTATGAGATAGATCAAGTTGAAGTAGTTTTGATGGGTAAAAATTGTGTGCCCAAAGTTGTTGGAATTAGGGTTGTAAAGGTGAGGATGTATGATGGTGTGGCCAATACACTATCTAATGTTCTACATGTCTCGAAGATGACCAAGAACCTAATTTCATTAAGTTCCTTATATTATAATGGATATTATTATTTGATCATGGATGCCATGATGAGGATTACTAGAGGGGGTCTTGATGCAATAAAAAAGATAAATGTTCAAGACACTATATCAACTTTTTGGTTTTACTATTGAGGGTATAGCTCTAGTAACAATTGTGATCATGTTTGACTTAAATGTTACTAGGCTTTGGCATATGGAAATAGGATACATGAGTTTCAAAGATACGCTTGAGCTCTCCAAGAGAGGGTTGTTTGATGGATGGATCATGGGTACTATAGAGTTCTATGAGCATTGTGTATTTAATAAGCAAAAGATGGTTCGCATATCACCAACCACACATAGTATGAAGACTTCTCTTGGTTATATTCATTATGTTTGTGAGGGCTTCTATGGGTGGATCGTGTTAATTACTGGCATTTATTGATGATGTTTCTAGAAATTAATGGGTTCATTTTATTAAAAATAAGAATGATGTGTTTGGAATTTTTAAAATGATGGAAAACCCTAATATAGAAGCAAAGCGAGAGATAGTTCAATTATCTTCAGATGGATGATGGTCTTGAATTTGTGGGAAAGAATTTTATTGATTATATTGTGAGGATCATCATATTCTTGGACATCACACTTATTTCAAAATATCATAATAGTGTTGTGGAAAATACCAATTTATCTCAAACTCACTTTTCAATATTACTTTCACCTTGTTAACATTAGTCACATCTTTTGATGCCGTAAACATGTTAATGATATATAGTAAAAGATACACTAGAGAGCCACTCTCTATCTCCTTCATTTATACACACCTATTTGGACATCACACCTATTTCTAGGAAATAATTTCATTAACTATATTACGAGGATCATAATATTCTTGGACATCACACCTATTTCGAAATATCATGATAGTGTTGTGGAAAATACCAATTTATCTCAAACTCACTTTTCAACATTACTTTCACTTTGTTAACATCATATACATCTTTTAATGCCACAAACATTCTAATGATATATAGTAAAGGATACACTAGAGAGCCACTCTCTATCTCCTTCATTTATACACACCCATCATAATCACTCCTAGAGAACTAATGCTCAATCATTAACTGATCAAACCACTTGTACCACTGTCTAGATGATTTCTTCAATACCATGCAGTGATTTCTTTAACAATCACACTTGGTCTTGTTTACCTACAACAGTGAACCCATCTAGATAGAGCATGTAGATCTCCTCCTTATGCTCACCATGTAGATTTTGTTTTAACATCATGTTGTTTCAACTCCAAGTCCTGCATAGCCACAAGTATAAGAAAAGTATGAATGAAAGTATGTTTGACAATAAGAGAAAATACCTCATTATAGTCTACATAGGATATTTAACTGAACCCTTGTGCAACTAAATAGGCCACACATCTCAGTCTCTCAACTCTTGGGGCTCCTTGCTTGATCTTGCACTATAACTTACAATCAGCTATCTTCATTTTCCTCGGTGCCATTACAAGTTCCCATGTCTATTCTTCAAAAGAGAATGCATCTATTCACCCATAGCAATACATCTCTCAAAAAAAATCAAATCTACCAACAACTTTTATGTAAGACACTAGCTCATGCACATCAACCATAATCCCAAAACTAGATAAAGCATAGCTAGCTAACTCGTCAAAACCATAATTGATAGAAGGCTTAATTACCATCTATGCTCTGCTTAAAGCAACAGTCTTTTTCTCCACCTACTAACTAAATCCACCTAGCTTAGGGATAATGGGTCTATCAAAAATGTCACTTCCATCCAAACTAGTCCCAACCTTTTGGAGGAACACATCCTCATTGAATGTGGCATCAATGCTAGTAAAAAAAACTTAGATGCACTCGTGTCTCATAACTTGATCCCCTTTGCACCAAATGTGTAGCTAATACAGACACTTTTTGGTGCTAAGCTAAAGCTTCCCACCTTTCGCATATGTATAAGTAGGATACCTACATATATGTAAATTAGAATAATCAGTAGGTTTACCATACCATACCTCTTTAGGTGTCGTTGACTCTATAGAACAATTTAGAGATTGGTTCACTAGGTTTGCAACCATGTGAATAAGTTTAGACTAAAAATCCCTGCCTAACCCAACCAATGACAAGATACATATAACCTTCTCTAATATGGCCAGGTCCATCCTCTCAACAACCCCATTCTTTTGCAGTCTCTCAACGCATGTATGGCCCCTTGCAATCCCTTAGAGACCATTATCAGTCTAAATACAATTGACTCATCTTCAAATTTTCTTCCCTTTAAGGTCTTTCAGCATTTGAGCACATGAAACAAATCATTCTTATTTTTAACAAAATAAAACCATACATTTTTATAAAAATTCATCAATGAAAATTAGTAAGTACCGTGTACCACCCTTAGAGACCAACCTTAAGGGACCCCACCAATTTGAATAGATATAATCAAGAGACACCTTTGTACTATATTTATCTATCAAAAAGCTAACTCACTTATACTTGCCTAACACACAATGCTCATAAAAGCCCATAATACTTGTACTTTATTCATCAATTAGTCCATTAGCCCTCTCTTGGAGAGCTCAGTTAAACCTCTAATACTAATATATCACAATCTCATGCGCAAAAATCTCATAATATCTAAACTAATCACACTCACTGATGTTACTATAATTGCATCATCAATAATGGTGCTAACTAGCTCATTCAAAGGCCCTTTTGTAACCCTCATTGAGGCAATCACACAATGATATCAATTGTAATCCATGGAAATTAAGGAAATAAGATTCTTTGTCATCTCTAGGACACATCAAACATTAGATAGTGTCTTTACTAAGCCATCATGGATCCTAACCTTCAAAACCCCAATCCCAACAACTTTTCATGTATAATAGTTACTTATTAGGAAAACTCCACCTCGAGTTATCTTGGAAGTCTAAAACCAACTCTGGTTGGAACAAATATGGTAAGAGATCCTATAATCCAAAATTCATTGATTGGTAATATTGGTATGTCTATTACTGACAGTTAATACATCACCATCACTTTCATCTTGGGCAAAAAAAACATTGTCCTTTGTACTGGATGACTCACCAAACTTATTACTAAGTCTCTTATTAGGACAAACCATTGTAATATGGCCCATCTTATAGAATCCATGACACACAAAAATGTTGTACCTATTTTTATCATAACCAAACCCTCGATCATTAGTTCTTCCACTAACTATAAGCTCCTCACTTTATCAATCCCTTTAAGTATCTGTAGATAACTAAAACTCAATCAGTTCCCATTTTAGTAGGGTAGTATTAAAAGCATGATGAACCAACTCATCTTTCACATCCAACATAGTCTCATAATTTTTTTTTTGTAATCAGTAGGTAAAGAAGACAGAAGCATTAAAGTTAAGTCGTCATCATCAAGTTTAGCATCTATTTTTTGTAAATCCATGGATGTATAATAAAACTCATCCAAATAAAATTTGAAGGACTGACCCTAACCTAATTTTAGGTTATAAAGCTATATCTTCAACAATAGATGAATTATTACTGATTTTATCATATAATATGACTCTAGATTCAACCACAAAGTTGTAGCGAATGTTTCTTTATGCACTTTCCGTAGGAATTCATTCAATTGGCATAATTGTATGATTGAGATAGATTTAGATTGATCTCATTGAATCTCTCTTCCATCATTGATTTCATCTTGCTTGATTTTCCAGACAAAGAAATCTCCAAACCATGTTGAAACAAGATCACTCACTTCTTTAATTTCTATAATCCAAAATTAATGGAAGGATAAAAAATTTCAATGTCAAATATTGTGGAAACCATCTTGACTTCAGTGCATCACACCAAAAAAGTTGTGATACCAATTTGTTGTGATAAATACCAATTAGAGATTGACAGGATCAAATCTATTCCATGAACAAGAACATAATAACCTATTGAGAAATTAAACAATTAAAATATTGGCAAAAAACAAATATCTTTATTAAATGAGGCACATTGATTACAAGAAATATAATTAATAAATCTCTTGATCAATCACACAAATTCATATTTCTCTCAATATCAAAGAGAACACAATAAAGGAGAAGATAACAACACGTTTGATGGCTATTAGGGTTTCAACATAATGGTTTTATATTAGAAGAACACCCTATATGTAGAGTAACATGTTCATTAGAAGAGCCCAAAAACGTGAACCAAAATCATGCCATATTATGCATTAAATATCTAATGAAAGTTCACAAATAGAATGGTTTGACTAAGAGACGAACATAAGCCTATTAGAAAAGGCTTGATGTATGTTATTACACATTTGATTAGGTAAATAATTTTGGGCTAAAGTATTTCACATGGGGGCATTCCTAGTGAATGCTTAAATGGGTTTGGAAATAGTGAACACATACCATTTCATTGGTAGTTGTACTGGTGAGCCCAAAAGGCATCACCGTTAAATTATAATGTCCATAATGAGGGTGAAAATTTATCTTCATGATGACAGGCTGTATGATATTTACGTATGGTCATATTATCTGGAGTGATCTCCAAGAAGACCTTAGCCCTTCAAACCTTATCAAATAAATCATCAAACCTTGGTAACAAATACCAGTTCTCCACTATCAACTGATTCAGACCTTGATAATTTATGTACAACAACAAACTCCCATCCCAATTATTTAGCAAGAGAATTGATGGTCACATGGAGACACACTCAAATGAATATAACCATAAGCCAATAATTCTTTTATTTGTGACTTTAACTCCCTCTCCTCTACTAATTCCATTCAATATGGTGTTGTAACACCCCCATTTTCATAGATACAAAGTTTTTTTTTTTTGAAAAGGGATTAGCAGAAGTAAAATAGGAAATGCAGGGTGTCACTACCATAAAAACACGGAGAAGGTATAACCAATGCTTAATCCATGTTGGATGTAAGGCTATAAGTATTCTCTTACCCAAAGGATTAGGTAACCTGAAACTTGTATAAGATTTATTAATTGTGCAACACCCTAAATTTTACTACTTAAAAAAAATCATTTTTACTAAAAGCATAATACCAAAATAATTATGTATTACTGTCATAATTAACGTAAGTTTGACTTACCATACCATCCTTATGTCAATCACACGGTAAAGTAATTAAAATGTAAATATGATAATCATAAAACAAGAAAAACTTCATAACATAAATATAGTTATATATTAACAATGAATACAATAGCTAAAAAAAAGAGATATTGTGGACCTAAGAGTTCAGAGAGGTATCCATGTAATACAATCAACTAAATAGAAAAAATATATGCCCAAAAATCCTGATACAAAATTCACTCCACCGTACACAAACCAACATATGCATAAAAATCATTCACTAGCTCCTTATCAATTAACAAATAGATATATGAGTCGTTTGCTTGTGGAATTAGCAGCACCTATAAAAAGGATGATCGGTACATTACATATTGAGTAAGGTAATAATAAAATAGAATAAAGGATACAAATAATTACACGCATTCACAGCATAAAGTAAGCACAGATATGAGATACATAAAATAATACAAGATAATTAGTGATCTAGTTCTCATTATTAGATATAACATGATCCATTCTTTTATTTATATTGAGTTCAGGGACCGTAATTTTCTCAATCGGTGAACTGATATCAATAACATAAAACCCCAAGTAAAAAATATCATGGCCAATATTCTCTATTAATAGAATGGTTATTAATAATATACAACCTTGGAGCAAAATGCCTTCAGCCACTATTCTCGTCCGATGGAATAGACAGGTACAACCGATCCATACTCATATGATATAATTCACATTAAATGATTAGGAGCTTCTTAATAATTATTTTTATTTTTAAATCTCATAATTGAGGCAAGTAACACACAACCACATAGATATTAAGGCTATTCTCAAGAATTATTTCCTCAAACATTTCAAAGAAACCCTAATTTTACATTTTAGGCATAACTTCTCCAATGTAGCTCATCTATCCACCAAATTTAGTTCATCTTCGTCAAATATCATTATTATTAACACATTTTAAAATCAAGGATTAAATTATACATCTTACACATACAACAATAACCCTATCCTTGGAGTTATTATTCATGAAGCTTACGAAATCCTAATATTACAATTTAGGTATAACTTTTTCCATTTGACTCATATAATTCAAAAATTAAATATATATTCCTAAAATTAAAAATTTAAAAATATATCCAAAATTTATGGTATAAATCCAATGTTTCAAATATATGATAATAACATTGCCCATTTTGAGTTAATATTCCCTAGTTAAGGCATTTTCTTATTTTGTGGAACTTATGTCATTCATAATTATTCCAAATGTTTCACATGATATATTTATCATATTTTAAGTCATATACCATATTAAATCATTTGAATTTTCATATTAAACCTATATTGACCAAAATGCCCTTAAAGGTAACCAAATGTCTGTATTTTACAAAAATATTATATGTTCGGCATCCTTAATTCCAAATACTATATTTAGAACCATACACCTTAAATAAAAATTTCTCTCTCATCATACTTATTCAACCCACAATATGATACCATATATCATACCAATTCTCTTAGGGTTTTCAATATAGAAATTATTATAACGATAACACATGCTTATCAACTTACCCACTTTTTGACATATAATATCATATTACCATATCCTAATATTGATAAACATGAATTTAACAACATAATCACAACTAAAAAATAATACACAAATAATAAAAGGAATTTAACACAAAACCCTAACTACAACTAGTATTATTATTGAAAAAGGCATCGGTCTCTAAGCAAGTATTCTATCCCACTTTCTCCAAAACTTCCAGTAAATCACTTAAGAAACAATCAAGAAAAAACCATGGAACTTAATGGTATAAATAATGAAATTATAAGGTTAAAAAGAGTGAAAAGATGAAGGAAAAATTGAAATAAAGCTCCAAAGTGTGATCAGGAAAACTTTGCTTGACAAATGAGGGTGGCACAATTATGATGGCTGAATGTCGGGGGTATCAACGGTAGTTTTTGTCGTTGATACGGGGTGGGAAATAGTGGAGGAAGTTCATGTTGAAGGAGAGAGAATGGTTGGTTTGGCCTAAGGAGAGTGGTATGCTGCAGAGGACATGGTCGAATGGTAGGGATGTGTAGCAACATAAATGGCTGAAGGTGGTGGGTGGGGATTGATGGCTTTGGATGGTGCATAAAGGGGTGGAACGGTAGAGGCTACCGATGGTAGGGGTGAGGGATTAGTGAAGTATGCAAAAAGTGGTGGATGGTGGAGAAAATAGGGAGGCTTAGTTGTTTTTATCAAAGGTGGTGGTGATGTTTTGGTGAGAGTTGCCGATGTTATGGGTGTGGTTTCAGTAGGGGCGGCTGGTGCAATGGAGGGAGGTGTAGTAAAAGTGGCTAGTGGTGGTTTTCTGGGTGTGTTTGGTGCATTAAATGTGGAGATATGTGACTATATATATATATATGCACATATAAAGGGAGATGAGATGAGATAAGAAGAGTGGAAAGTAGGGATGGCACACACACGATTGGGGCATGGGTTGTTAGCAAATACATCAAGTAAGGAGTGGTAGTTCATGTGTTGTTGGGTGTAGGGTATATGTGATGGCATGGAAGATGCATGTATGTAGGGGAATGTTTTATGCAAGAAGAAGAGGAGAAGAAAGGAAAAAGGAGAATGACAAATTGGGAATAAAAAGGAAAATAAAGGGGGGGAGGGGAAAGTGATTAGTTTTGGTTTTATAATTAGTGTTAGGTTAGAATAGTATATGTTAAGGTATTAGGGTAATTTAATTAATGTCTTTCTGAGGTTATATTTAGGTTAAAAAAATAAATATTAATAATCAGAATAAGGATTAGGGTTAAGTTTAGAATTATAATTAAGTAGTTAGGGTAAGGTAGAAATATTAATTTTCCTTTATTAGAATTATGTTACGGTATTAATTATTCGAGATTCTATTTATCTAAATTCATGGTATTACACAATGATAAATTAAAGTGAGAGAATGATATATATATATATATATATATATATATATATATATATATATATATATATATATATATATATATATATATATATATATATATATATATCTTAAAGATTATACATCTTCTGTGGAAACTTAGAAATATTATAATGTTGTTAAAATTTTAAAGTGCATATCAATATCAAACCAAATAGAGTTATAAAAATGGGAAGTGCCAATTAGCTTAATCTTAAGGTAGCTTACACCCCATAAGCATGCCTTCAGAAGGGCTTTAAAACCTTGCACATGAAATATGTCATCTAAAGATTTGAATTGGGTAGTGACCTCACAATGGACACATCAGTACTCAAATGCTAGTAAGAGTAAACCACTACACAAAAGTATAGACAACATGAAATATAATATAAGGAATGATTGAGGAATAACATGGTATAAAACCATACTAAAATATTTGAACATGGAATGATTTCAATGTAGGATAGACTTATGCATCTCGAGCAATATAATTTCATTATAATGTTAACTCATAGCACGAATTAAGGGTTAATGATCATCCTCTTGAGATATCTTATATTGATCACAAAGGATCAAGGACTTATAACCATCCTCTTGGGATGCCTCATCTTAATCTATGAATATCAAGGACTAACAATCATCCTTTTTTGTGATCAACTAAAGGGAGAATTTATTTTAACCATGTGGGATCAATGGCTCATGATCTTCCTCTCGAGATGTCTCATCTTAGCCATAAAAGTTTAATTGCTCATCATCTCCATCCTTTAAAAATTAAGTGCTCCTCATCTTGATCCACAAAAGATCAAGGGCTTATCATCTTTAGTCTCTAGGATCAACGTGCTTAAATGTCATCTTTGGTTAAACAAAGGGCTAGAGTAACACAACATAAGATAGGAGGTTATCTTGTGAGCCTTATTAATCTCATCTAATTCACTACCCAAGTGTTATGAAATTCATATAATATTGATCTTATACTATATGTTCAAGTGTGATTGTATACTTTATTTTTGTTTGTAAGCCAATGCTTCTTAATATATAAAATAAATTTCAAAATGAGTATAAAAGACTAAAGTGCATAATTAAATCACAAATTATCATAGCAACTAGTTCATCAAATAATAATAAGGAATATGAGATAAATTTGTAGCTAAAGAACAAGATTCAATAAATTCTTTGAAAGGGATAGAGGACAAGGATAAGAATGAGGCACAAATAATGAAGGATTTAAGGGAATTGCTTGGCCTTTTGTTGATAAGGATGATGAATGTATTAAATTGTGGCCAAATTTAGGCAAAACGGGTGAGGAAACAATAGTTGAAAGGAGTGTTAAACGATTTGTTTTTGGATGGGTATGATTTTTCTTTAATTTAGCCTTTGTTTAGAAAAGTTTTTATCATTAGATGTTGGCTATTGGTCATTGGTAATTGTTATTTTATTATATTTAAATTATAAAAATACTAAACTTCGTACATTATTCTTTTTTTAAAAAAAAAACTTATAGTCGAATAGTTGCGATTTAGAAGTAAAATGCTTCCTTAAACACAAGCTTATGATGAAACTAGATAGAAGTTCAAAGTGAAGTATATTATTGGCATTTTTTTTTTTGAGTTTTGAGTGAGTTTATCCCTCCCTCCTCTAATTTAGTTTTAGTTTTCATTTTTGTACAAAGTCTTATTCTTCCTTGACTTGAAATATGTTGATGTATTTTTTTTAAGGGATAAGGATTATAGGAGGGATTTGTTTTCTTATTTAAGGCTTCTCATTATGACATGCTATGTTCTGTTGGTTGCTTCTTGAAATTTTGATCAGTTTGGACTTAAACATTTATTGGATGCACCAAGTGGTAGTGATGGTGATGGTGGCGGCAGCGACAATGATTCTAGTAGTAGTAGTTCTAAGGTTGAGGGTATGTCTGTGATGGTGGTGTGGCGGTGTCAATGGTGGTAGTTGTGGTGGTATTTGTAGTGGCAGATAAGGGTGACAAGAGTATAAATGGCATTGTGGTGGTGTATCGGTTCATTTTGCATTTATAAATATAGTTACTCTATCAATCCCTAATCCAAATTAATTATTAAATCCATCTAAACACCTAACGAAGAATTATTTTATAACCTAAAAACTAAATTGACATATCTTGATGTATATAATTAATAATTATTTCCCGCACTTTTTTTATACTCTATTATATGATGCCTAAAAATGATTTTTACACACACTTTCAATTTAAATCTAGTTATCATTATCTAGAGAAATTAACTTCACGTATCCATAATCTATCATATAGAGAATGACAGCAATTCATACCATGCAACTATTTGCACTGTAATGTTATAGTGTAACTTTATTTTTAAAAATAAAATATTTGTTATTAGGTTTATCAAAAAAATATATTATGACGGTTTATAAATTTTTTCTCTACAAATAGAGATGCATATTGGTATAATTTCAACTAATAAAAAAAATACAATGAAATATTGATACAATCATGGTGAAAGATAATGAAATAAATTTTGAGTTATAACAATTGTGAGATTTTAGTAGAATAATAGTAAAAAACATGTATAGCAATGATGAAAGTTCAATTTTAGCATAATAATGATGGATACTTAGTAAAATAATTGATATATATATAATGACTAACGATAAGTATAATAATAATAATAAACAATTAGAATAACAATAGTGAAATATGTGTACAATGATAGTAAAATTTTGTGAGAATAGCGTTTAAATTTAGTAGTTTATTTTAGTAGAATAATGTTGAAAGATATGTACAACATTGGTGGTGAAAGATAGGTTCTGTTATGTTGATAAATTAGTTTATGTACGGTGAAATATTAATTATATTCTATGATGAAAGTCAAATAGATATTAATAAAAGAACAATTTTGTTATTTTGAAATATTAATTTAGTTATGGTAAAAGATTAGTTAAATTATAATAAAACATCAATTATACATTTTATCATGTAAGTTCAGTTCAAAATAGGTGAAGGATCCAACTAGTTATGGTGAAAGATCAAATTATGTATAATAAAATATCATTTTATAAATGATGAAATAATAATGACAAAAGATAAATAAATAAATAAATATATATATATATATATATATATATATATATATATATATATATATATATAAAATGGATCCACCAACTAGTTTGTTTATTTAGAATACTGATTTTCTGAGCCCACCTACCCCCTCTCTCCGAATTAAGGGCCAGAATCTTTGTTCCTCCATTTAGAAGCTGTTGAGGCGTAGACGCATTATTGCACCCGCCCTATCAAATTTGCAGAAAAATATATACTTCTATTATTCATCATCATTAGAATACTGCACTATCTGGTCAACCAATCATTAGAAATACACACATCATCCAATCACCAATAGGGCTATTAAATGCGTATTATGTATATATATTTGGTCATACCGACCTTTTTTTTTTATAAGCTAATGACGGATCACATGATGATCATATCATGATAAAGTCCATAAGAGAGAATACAAGCAAACACCACAAGGAATCGGAATTGAAATCTTAGGCAATCTACACTTGCACATTGGAGATTTTAGAAAGATACGGAAATATATTTGCTTTATGGTGATAATTGTTATACGGTACTATTAGTAGTATCTAATTTGTGTGTTCCGATTTTGCGTAGTCCAACGTGAATGACTAAAATCTTAGGTCAATCATAGCCAAGAATATATTTCGGTCGGAGGATATTCAGAACGTGAAAATTTTAACCCCTCTTTCCGGGCGGTGAATAATTGTTAGAAGTATTTTGCATTTTCCGTTACCCATGTACTAATTCATGGAAACACGATACTCTGATAACTCATATTATACAACCAATGATACTCTTGCTGCATTGACCTAGGAACGGGCGAACACTGGCTACAAAAAATGGTATGTGAACCAAATAAATAAATAGTAGCCGGAGACCATTTTTTCACCATTAAAGGATGTTTGACTTATATTGTATACATAAATCTAGGTAAGTTAATTCAATCGATTCGGTCGTGGATCAATCGTGTGTGTAGTTTGATATATACAAAACTGAAAAGGTTTGAATTTGCTTTATCCAATCAAAAGTAGATAGAAATGGTAACAAAACCAATCAAAAACAAGATTCGACTATTGTAACAGTACTTCAATTTGTAGTGCCAACAAATTTTCATTTTAAAGAGTTAGTTGCAGAAGTTAAAATATTGAGATATAGGATGTTACTAGTACACACAGTATAAGTCTGATCTCTCTACTAATCTTATACCAAATTCTAAGGATAAACCGATACTCCATGTAAATTAATAACAACAATTGTAACAGCAATAAAGAAATTACATTATAGATTAATAATGTTCCATTAATACAAGATTGGACAACGTATACAAAGGTGAAATGGAAAAAAAAATACAAAAGGGATATAAGAGTCAAGGGATATCCAAATCAAAGGATACCAAATCAGACATCGGATAATAGTACTGAGTAAATAACTATATAATACTAAGTATGTAAATTTCACATAGAACGCATAGAAGGTATCACAAGTGAAACATGACATAAACATATCGAATCATACTTTCGAAAAGATGACATCAATATATTTAATCAGTCATGCAATAACAAAATAGGATAACATATACATCACTAAGTCACAATCTCATCATAACATTACACTCAATCATTTTACATAACAATCATCTTTTATCTTTTAAATCTCAAATGACTATACCTATAAATTCCACAACCATACACATAGCTAAAAAAACTCGGAGATATATAAAGTACACTGATCATATTGACATAAGAGGACGACACAATACCCTTCTAATCATTCCATCATAAACAATCTACATAACATAGGTAGAGACAAAGGTAACTACCGAACCATTAATCAAATACATTATTGATAACCATGCATATTAGTTACTCTTATTTTTATACTCGAGGAGATGCAAGAGACAACTTAGAGGTGTATAAAGTACACTAGTCATATTGGCTTGCAAAGGCAACATGATACCCTCTCAACCATACAATTCAGAGACGTATAAATTATATCAATCATACTAGCACACTCATGGGAAAATATCACCCTCCAACCTAGGTCACCTAAAACATAAGCTCTGATACTCCCTATAAAGCCTGTAAGTGACTTATAGAGTAGACTCGAACCTTACTGTGATACTAAGGCACAATAATAAAACTTATCCAAAATGAGGACCCCTACCTTGCTTCTAGAGTAAGTAACCCTAAAGGTTAAATTATTCCTAAACTTGAGGTCTTCTACAATAAATATTAATATTTTATTTGGTGATCATAGATATTACATAATATATAGATAATTTCAATTTCCTTACTTAGCTACTTTTTCTCATTTTCAATTATTTAAGACAACCGTAAGATCAATCTTCAAACCAAAGTCAAACTCAACAACAAGGTCAACCTAACAATCTACTAAGGTCGTCATAGATGCAATAATTTACTTTTGGGCACATCAGGTTATAAATGACCAAATTTCTATTGAGACCATAATTACCATATTATTATCCACTTTAAATGCCAATTTCATTTTATTTAATAAGATTCCATGAAAAGGCTAAAGTATGGTAATTGAAACAATTTAGAATATAGGTTAATTACAGACATAAAAAATGACTATTTCCCCCCATGCATAATTTGACATTTAAAAATCTAACTTGTGTGTTTAATTAATTATAAACCACATACTTTCATACCTGACATCATATAATACAAGTTAGGCATACATATGAAAATAAAATAAACACGGTATAATTATAAGACTAAATTACTCCTAGGGCCTACAAATGATAATAATCATGCAAAAATCTCCCTAAATATGCTCAACCTATCAAATTATATGTACACATTGTGTATAATTTATCCATGATATTAAACCTATTGTATTATGCTTTTGTACCCATAATATTATACACAATGTAAAATGCTCCATAATGCATAATTTTATTCTAGCATACATACAACATAACAAGACATGCTTAGGACATCATGCGAATTTTAATGTATTAGTAATACATATTGGTTACCTTACTTCGAACAAAATAGAAAAATATAATCAACCTAATATAAATCCCTAGCCTCATCTAACCATCCATCTTTAAATCAAATAAAGCCAAACAATATATATTAGCAACCAAATAACTAATAACATGATAGGATTGTAAATCTAAAAATAAAACTAAGTAAAAGTACTTAACCATAGCCGCATTTGCTTGGATGGGATAGGGTGGAATGTAAAAAGTTTTAAAATAAAGGGCCAATTGCAAGCCACTCACGCAACAAGGGATGGGCTATGTGAGCTAGTCACACTATAGAGGGATAATCATTCAAGGGGAGTTTCATGGTTTGTAATCATTGCGCAAGGTAAGATGGTGGGAGTGGGGTTGGTTTTATGGATTTCAACACTAAAAATAAAATAATGAAAGGGAAGAAAGGAAAGAAAAAGAGGAGGCTCAGTGGTAGTGGTGGTGTTTGGCCGCGTAGGAATGGTGGACAATGTTGTTGTTTCTATATAGAAGAGGATGGTTTATGGTTGGGGAAAAATGTAGTGGAGGTTAGGGGATACTGCTAGGAAATGGTGGCATGCAAGAGCAAGTTGTTAGGTAAAAGCTAGGGTGATGGTTGATGTGCAAGAGAGTGGAGGTTAGCTTGGGTTGGGTTGGCTATGACTCTAGGGGTAGATGGATGATAGGCAAGGCTGAGCTACTCAAGGGACTCACAAACCAGGGCTTGGGCTACATGAGCTAGTCATGTTGTAGGGAGGCTAAGGTATGAGCTGCTATAATGCAAGTTGATGGGTAGTGGATTCTTAGCATTGCGAGAGAATTGACAAGTGTGAGGGAAAGTCATGATGGATTTTTGGCATAGATAAGGACAATGGTGGTTCACAATGGTAAGATACTTGGTGGGTGGTTATGTAAGAAATGCATGTGGGAAAGAGTACAATGGGAGTTGGGGTGATTACTATTAGTGGTGGTTATGAGCAAGTGATTAAGATTTGGGAGATTAGTAGCCTAAAAGGAAGGTGATGGTAGCTCTATAAAATAAAACTAGAACAAAATGGGGTGTGTGGTTAGGGTTAAACAGAAAAGAAAAGAAAAAGGGGAGGGAAAATTGGTGATGGCTTGAGAGGAAGAATGAGGTTGTTGGGAAAACAAAGCTATAAAAAGAAAACAATGAAGGAGGATGATGATAAGTGACGGGGTATGTTCATGTGCAACAAAGAAAATGGGAAGAACTAAGTGGGAAGTACATGGTTGGGGGTTCGGGGTTTGTAGATAAAGGAAAAGATAGAGGATTTGGTGAAGATTTAGTTTAGCAAGAGGGGCAAATGGGATTAGGTAGCTTTGTTTAGGTTAGGGTTTTCACTTAGAAAACAAAATAGGAAAAAAAAATCAATTAAAGGTGAGGGTTAAAGTAAAAGAAAAAATGAAGGTAAATTATTTAAGAATTGGTTAAAATTATGATTTAAGGGGTAACAAAATAAGTAAGCTAACGTTTAAATTTAATTTTCAAATAAAGGATTAATCACCTAAAAATAAATGTTGCAAAATTTTTGGAGTGTTACAACTATCATGCTCTGTCCAATTCGTAATATGAATTATGTTAGTTTTCAAATTTTGTTTATTTATATTGGTTATTTTATGAAGATTATTAATAATTAAATATGTTTGTTTCAAATTCTAACTTTATATTATTCTCTTTCAAATTAAATGAGTGAATACTATTTAATTTAATATAAGAGTACATTTGTAAAAATACATAACTTTTTATCTAAAATTTTATATTTTTGAATATGCATGTGAAAGTCTAATATATATTATAAAACAAATTGAGTAAATATTTTTTTTTAGCCAACTTTTATATTTGTGTACCAAAGATAATTTTTGGAATTTACTTTTGATACTTTGCAAGAAGACCCGATTTATTGACAAAGAATAGACAGCAAATTGAAATGAAAATATATGTCATAATAAAAAATATATTTTTTATTTAAATAATTAAATTTACATCAATAGTCATAAATCATAGAACCCATCAT
Organism: Tamarix austromongolica; assembly: GCA_039764185.1. Classification (NCBI taxonomy): domain Eukaryota; kingdom Viridiplantae; phylum Streptophyta; class Magnoliopsida; order Caryophyllales; family Tamaricaceae; genus Tamarix; species Tamarix austromongolica. The sequence continues at coordinate 149,748,163 of CM077809.1, forward strand.
GGCATCCATCTTCCAAATTTCTATAAACTACTTAAAAACATATGCTAACCATATCATCAAACAAATCATTGTAGGCAAAGAAAACCCCTTTGTAGCTATGAGGATGCATTACATAAAAATAGAAGCTAGCAATAAGTCCTAAGCAACCCCTAAGATGCTACATCTCATTTTACAATAGGCCAACAATGGCACAAAAATAGACATGGCCCTAAATCACAGTAAGGAACTTGACCTAACCTTAGGTCAGAAGGAGATAAGGATTGATATAACACCTATTAGAAGTTTTCTATATGCTCCATTGTGTAGGAGTATCAAGAATAAACAAAAAACATAGCATTGAAACACCTTCATGTCATTCACCTGTCTTCAAAATGACGTATAAGTTGTAACAAAGCAAAAACTTGAAGTAACACTCCAAAGTACATAACAACGATCGATTGAGTGCAAAAATATCTCTATCTAGAGTCAGGCATACATATTTTGGGACCTTAGTAAAATGTATTAAATAAGGCCATCATAAGCTAGTATGTTTAATACTTATTAAAAGAGTTGAAAACTTGTTTTATCTAAGAATATACAATATACTATAGTTCAATCTTCTTCTTATAATTATATAATAACAAGAAAAATAATTAATGAGAATTACCTTTTCTCAAAAAATTTATATGTTAGTTACATAATTGTTTTCCTATTTTTTTTAATTAGTAAAAATGTTTTATTTATATTCCACACATTTTTCTTATTAAATACCACCTAAATAATTAGTTATTGTTTATATCTATCCATGTATATATATGTCCAACTAATTGCCATGTAATTAGTTACTACTCCATCCATTTACTAGGGAGGACCCTAGTTTTTTATTTCATGTATATTTTTAGGATATTATATATAGTTTTACTTATATGAAATCATTTATGCATTATAAGTCCATTCATTACACAAAAACCTATACTAAAATTTATTTATAGAAAAATATATGTTTATTTTAAGCATGTACATTAAATGAGTTGTAATTTATATTCATTAAATTTTGAAATTTATTTTTATTAGTCAAAGTAGATTTAAAAAGCTAAATATCAAACAAAGGAGCTTTACTCTCCAACGTTGCATTCAACTGCAATAAAAGGTGATCAATGGTTCATAGACGTCGAGTCAATTTGGGTTGTGTTAAAATAAAATCTTTTATTTAATCAAGACGAGTTCATGTTTGGGTCAGGTGTCCACTATGTTTGTGTCTAATTCAGGTAACAATAATTTTTATTAGATTCATATTAGCTCAAATTATTTTAGGTCAGAAGAATATTGGGTCAAGTACAAATTTAACGCTTCTAGTTTTTTGGGATTCGGGTTTGATTTGGAATTACAAACTCAGAATTAAATTGAGTTTGGGTCAAATTGATTCATGTCTACATATTCCTAGTAGTATTGAGTGTAGGTGAGGTTATTTCAATTTAGAATATGCATGGACATTGATTGCTATTAATTTAATATAATGAATAAACTAAATTTTATGATTTATTATTATTCTTATACTTATTATAGTAATTATTATCATCTTTAAAAATATAATAATCATTATTATTATTAAAAATATAAATATAAATTTTATTATTGCCATTATTATAATATATATTATAATTATTATATTTACAATAAAAAATTGTTTATAATAATAATGATAATAATTTATACAGACTAATTTGATAGATGCTAATTTGATAATAAAGTAAAATAAGGAGAATAAAATCTTACTAGTTTTATATTATATCATAATTATTTATTGTTATATAGAGTATATATTATTAATTTTGTATTAAATTTTATTAATAAGATAATGTATTAATATTTATATAATATATTATTAATAAGTAATTTTAAAAAAGTCAATATATTATAAAATTTATGGGACGAGGCAAGCCGGTTTGGGGAGAAATCCAAAAAAAATAAAACAAAATGGCGGTCAGCAGACTCGAACACAGATAAAATATGCGCACACTCAAATCACATAAATAGCCAACACAAGACATCCCCACAAGTGCATGGCGACAAAACTAGCACATCAGCTACTGTTTGAATTGTACACTCACTCCAACGCCACAAAACACAACTAGACCAGCAATAGAAGATGACCAGGCCACAGAAGAAAAACAAGAGGAAATGTCGCACATCACAAAGTCAACTACTACGCTTCGCGAGAAGCACGACTAACCGAAAGCACCAAGAAAAGGAACAAGAAAAAAGAAGAGAGAAATAAAAGGAAAGCACAATCTTAAGGTTATGGCAAAGGAACAATAGTCAGCAAGCAAGCACATGACCATTGAAATCTTAACGTTGAACAAAAGGTTATTCATAGCAAAACTCCAATCTTTGAGCCACACTTCTAACCAAAAGCAAACTTCTAATTTAATCAACCAATTCACTGGAAAGTTCCAATCAGTAAGTATCCTCCTGAATAAAATTAATTTTGTTTCTACCATCCCATATGGTTATAATGGCGCCAATAAAGTATGATTTTCGGGATCCTTTTAAAAACAAACATATTATTACTTTAAACAAGGACCGTAAATTAGTTGAGCTGGCTCAATAATTGACTCGTTCATTTAGTTAACCAAACTGAATCTAAATACTAAAAAATAAAGCTCGGCTTTTTATGATTTTAGTTTATAAAATTAACTCAACTCAACTAATTAAAAGTTCGATAGGTTATAAGTTTAATTCAACACATTTGTTTGGTTAAACGAGTCAAATCCAATCTCACGGACATTTGGCTCGGCTCAACTCAACTGATTTCAACCGTAGTCCAAACCATGTCTTCCAAGCTATTTAATATAAGATCAATGGATAATTAAATAACCCATGACCTGACTTTTCTCACTCACTTGTGATTATAACAGATTATCAAAATAAATATAATTGTGTATCATTAAAAGTATGGGAATACGATAATAATCTTACCAAATATTAGCGACTAAACTCTCTTATACAAGTGAGGCTCTTGTATCTCTCTAAAACTCTTAGGATGTGTTTAGTTTGGAAAAAATAGATTTTTGTTTTTCACCTCCAATTTTATATGGAAAATAAGAAAATATTTTTCCATTATAAAAAAAAGGATTCATTTGTCCATAAAGAAATTTATAAATTGTTAATATTCTTCGAGATTGGAAAATGATGACGACTATGACAGCTTTGACAATAATTATTATATTACCAATATTATTCACAATAATAATAATACTTTTATTATTAACATTAACAACAAAAATAATAATAACAATAAAAATAATACTACTTATGATCATAATGACAAAAATGGTATTAAAACTAAAATTCCTATTATTATTATTATTATTATTATTATAACTGATATAAATAATAATATCATAATTTTATTAAAACTAATACAATGAATGCATTATTATTTTGATTATTATTAATACTACTACAAATAATATTACTATTAATGATGATAATATTATTAATGTTAGTAGTAGTATTATTTCTAGTTAATAACTAATATTAATTATAATGTTATTATTAATGTCATCACTAATAATTAGCATATTATTAATCTATGAATATTAATATTAATTTAAATTAATAAAATTATTAGCATTAAAATTAATATTAAATATAAAAATAATATCATTATGAATATTATTGTTAATAATAAAAATAATACAAAAAATATAATCAATTATGTTAAAATAATAATAATAATAATATTATTATTATTATTATTATTATTATTATCTGTAGTATTATTTTATTACTATTAGTATAGATAAATATTAATAAAATTAATGAAATAATAATATTATTATAATTACTAAACATAATTATTATAATGATTAAACATAATAAGCTAAATAATGATGATGATGATGATGATGATGATGATGATGATGATGATGATGATCATAATAATAATAATAATAATAATAATAATAATAATGATAATAATAATAATAATAATAATAATAATGGCATTATTATTAATAATAATTTGTTAATTAGAAAACATGTAGAGAACATACATACATATGGAAAACTTAGAAAATATTGTATAATTTATTTTTTTAGTTTTCTTTGCAAAGTTGAAAAACAAAAATCATGAACATATTTTCTAAATTTTTAGAAAAATTAATAATATTTTTAAGCACCCTTAGTGTTTTTGGTTTTCTTTCAAATGTTGATTGAATGATAAATGAAAGAAGGCACTAACATTTATAGCCAAATCTTTAAATGAGGTTGATGGTCATATGTAAAGGAGATATTTTCATATTTTCTCTTATATTAATTTCCTTTCTTTTTTCTTGTGCAATCATCCATTCAATTACTACTCCATTTTCTCTCCTTCAATAGCAAAAATACTTTTACACCATCCTTTTTTCATATAATAAAATATTAGGAAAACTAAAAAATCATTAGTGTTTTTCCTCTACCAATATTGAGAAGAACCTATCATTTTTTTCCTCCATCAAAGGAGAGATAATGATTGATCTCCCCCTCTCCATTTAAGTGGAGAGATTTATTACTCTAGTTATGTGTTTGTAATTCTCATACTTATTTTTAGGTAAGGACTTAGTCATCACATTAGAACAGTTATCACTACTATAGATCTTCTCAAGATGAAGTTGATTGATTCCAACATAGTATGTATCCAATGATATCACACATTGATGTGTTTTGATCTCATGTTGAAGCTCTAATTCTTGTTCAAGTGTATTGCACTCTAATTATCATAATGTATAGTGTATTTTTGTTGTTTTTACCCTTACTAATATAAGAATTGATTCAAAAATAGCATTTCTTTGGAAGCTATTGTAGCTATGATGAACTCTAACTCTATGGCTGACAACACAACATACTTTTGTAATTTTGATCACTGTGATATTGCTCCGTAAAATAAAGTAATCAAATATCCTTATATATACTTTTTGGAATTAATATTGCCGGGCATCTCTGTATTAGTGTAGCCAACAAGTTCAAGACTTTTGCATCTAAAGCATAAAATAATTTTAGAGTTTCCCCTGAGATATCTCAAAACCCACTTCACATTATTCCAATGCTCTTTTATAAAGCTAGAAAAAAATCTACTCAAAATACCAATTACATGTGATATATCAAGTCGCATACTCACAAATACATACATGAGGATTCTAAGTGTTGTGGCCTATGGCACTTTGCTCATATGAAGTTTCTCCATTTCATTTATCAAACTTTACTTTGAGCTAAACTTGAAGTGATAAACTAATGGAGAGCAACTGGCTTTACTTTCTTCATGTGAAACCTCTCCAACACATTTTCAATAAATTTTTCGTGTGATAACCTCATCTTTATTTTCTTTCAATTATAGGAGATAGTCATACTCAGAACATGCTTTGTTTTCCCTGAGTCTTTCATAGCAAATGATGTTCTCGATTCTTCTTTTAACTAAACAATCTTGTGAATATTTTGTACCATAATCAATATATCTTCAACATACAAAAATAGTGTGAGTGTGATGAATTCATGGATAGGAAATATCCTAACAAAAACATAATGATCTAAAGTAATCTACCAATATCCATGCTCAATCATGAAGGAGTCAAACTTCTTATACCACTAGGGTAATATTTTCTTAAGTCCATGTAGACTCTTCTTTGCCTTTGACTTTGAATACTTTGTGTTGCTCCATGTAAATTTCTTCCTCAAGATTACCATAAAGAAATAAAATATTTTTTATTTTCTAAATTTACTCTTTTATTTTTTGTCTTTGGTATTTTTATATAGATGTAGGTCAATAGTATATGTAGAGCTGGCAAAAGTTGACCCGATCCGAAAAATCCGACGAATACCGACTCGATCCGTCCGAAATCTATCCGATTTTATCCGAATAATTAAGAACTCGAAACTTATCCGACCCGATCCGATACATATCCGATATCCGATATAACCCGAGAAATTATAAGCCTGAAATAAACCCGACCCGACCCACTGTTTACCCGAAACCCGATATAACCCGAAAAAATTATAAATCCGAAATGACCCGACCCGATCCATTATTTATCCGAAATCCGAAATTATCCGAAAAATTATAAATCTATAAATATTCGACCCGATACTACCCGAAAATTAATATTAACTCATTACTCTAATTTTTTAAAACTTCATAAAGTAGAGGAAATAAAAGTAGAGGAAAAAGGAAAACTCTATTATGTCATTTAAATATTAATTCACTCTCATGTAGTATCATAAGATAATAATATTGTAAATACATTCAACACTTTAAACTCAAGTTACAAATATAAAAGCTTTAAAAGACACCATATAAACACTTAAAAAGCCTCTAAATGTATATTTCCATATCGATAACTCAAAACACAATTATGTAAGCCTCAAAAGGCACGATATAACTCATATAAGCACTTCAAGTACCTATTTAATCCAATACACAAAAATGCAAACCTTAAAAAACACCATAAGATAATAATAATAATAATAATAATAATAATAATAATAATAATAATAATAATAATAATAATAATAATAATAATAATAATAATAATCCAACATCTATAACCCAAAATGCAAAAAAAAAACATTAAAAGGCACTGAATAAGTTTTTGAAAAGCCTCAAAAGGCACACATCTAGTACTTCATTTACCGAGCGTACTAAACTAATCAAAAACCTGAGTTTACTACATATTGGTAGCTTTAGTATCAAAATATTATATAATTAACATGTCTATCTTCCTAGAAGATCATCTTTGAACAACTTGCCAAATGTCTCTTAAAATTAGATGTGCCATTTTTTGATTCAGCTCTATATGATACCTCTTGGCAATGCTTACATACACCATGCAAATTCTTTTGAACATCTACATAACAATTATATTCTTTCCATACCTCGGCTTTTCTCTTTAGATTTATAGGGACCCAGCCATCACCAATTGCATTGGGGATGGTAGTTGGAGTTAGCACTTGATCATTTTCAGTATATTCAGAATTAGGAGCTGCAATTTGGAAAAATATAAAATTAATAAGAGATAATATTATGAATCAAACAATAATAAGTATTAAACATCACTAACGTTAGAGATTAAAGAAAAATCAATACCTCCACTACCAACGGATGAGAAATCATAAGTGTCAAAATTCTCTTCTTGTTGTGGAGTCCTAAAATTTTCCTCCATGAATTTTAACACTGTAATATTACCAAAGCATACATGAATTATTTATTATTAACATAGTAACAAATATTATTTCATACATCACAAAATTTAGCAGTTAACATAATTTCTTTTATTCTATCAGTTACATAACCAAAAATGCCTTCAAAATAAATGCTACCATACCCTCAATTCTCAAACTATGCTTTGAAGTCGCATGCAACAAGTTAACATTATTTACTGTACCTACAAAGAAATATTAACAAGTAACATTATTTAATCCTTATAGTTATTAACTTATCGTATTCTCAGATCTAATAAAATTATATCACATTAATTAAAATATTAAAAAAATATACAATTATATCATATATACGAATAGAGGACGATGTTCTTGTTGTTTTTAATAGCTTCCATTACATATAGGCATAGTTAATGCTTAATTTCTGTCTCATAATGTTTAGATACAATTATTTCACAAATATGAGCTTGGCCTATTTTTGCATATTTATTGAGAATGAATAACATCCATTTCCTTATTTCTTTTTTCTTTTACGAAAAATCACATAAATCCCCGGGTGTCTGCAGATGTATATTTGGGGGCATGGATCACAAACAATTCACAATACAGAAATAACAGCAATGTCACAACCAACAGCAATGTTCTGCACCAGGATGCAGAAACAATGACAGGTTATCCCAGAGATAAACCGCTCAGACTTCCGAACACTACAGACACATTACAAGCGTAAGTACGGGATCCGCTAGTTCTAATATATTCCTCACAGCAATGTCACCACTCACCTCACTTACCATGAAAATATGTGGCCAGCTAACCAACTTGGCCACAAAGAAAACACTTCTCCGGCAGAAGAGGAGCCAAGGCAGGTACTTACGTAGGGGCAACAGGTTGGAGACGTTTGTCGGGGCTAGGGGAAACAAACAAGAAAAGAAAATGAGGGGCGAGGATGAGAAGGTGGCTCGGCTGGGAGGTGCTACGTGCAGAGGAAGGGTGGCCCAACTGGGTTTTCGGTGGTGGAGGAAACTGGTGGAGGAGCTGGAAATGGGGAGGGCTGCGTCGAGTTGGGGAGACTGGTGGTGCTGAAAGGATGGTGATCGGTTGAGAGCTGGAGTAGGGTGAGGTAATGCAGGGCGAAGAAGAGGAGGAAAGTGGTGGAGAAGCTAGAAATGGGGAGGGCTACAACAGGGTGGGGAAACTGGTGGTGCTGGAAGGATGGTGGTCGGTTGAGGGCTGGAGTAGGGTGGGGTAATGTAGGGAGAAGAAGAGGAGGAAAGTGGTGGAGAAGCTGGAAATGGGGAGGGCTGCGACGGCTTGTGGAGATGGATCTTGAAAATGCAGAGGGGAGGAGGCCGGCAGAGGACTGTTTGGTGAGGGAGGTTGGCTGAAAAAAAAATGGCACACAGAAACAGAATGGAAGCACTGGATCAGGGGTGTTTGTGTGTAACGGGCGTTTCACGTTTGCCAGAGTTCACTGTTTGGCTCGGGGATGAGACTGATGAGTCTCGTGCAGGCTATGCGAGCGTGTGTTGTGCAGGCGTAGGCGGCGTAGGCAGAGTAGCTGAAGCATGAGTCGCATCGCATGATCGCATGAGGTGAGGCCCCTGAGGGTATTGGCGTGTATAAGAAAAAAAATGCAGAGGCAGCAGAGCATGGTTATTGACCTATTGCCTTGTTCGTTCTGGACCTTCAAAAGATAATGCGCTCTAAAAAAATATACAGTAGGTTAAAATAGGTTTATTTATATTTTTATTTTAGATTTAATTAAAATAAATTAGGATACTAGATTGTAGAATAATAATTTGGAAAAAATATTTTGATTTAAGATAGGTCAAAAATAATTGAAAAAAGAAAAATAATTCAGGATAAATTTAAAAAAATTCTTTTACGTTACGGATCAATAATTATTATTAAAATAATGAAGATAAAATTTAGGGGTATAAACTAATATTAAAATTAGTAGTCTAATTCTATCAAGTTTTAACCTGATTAAATTTATATCTAAATCATCTTAATAATACATATAATGATAATACACTTAATATTAAACCTCCTAAAATAATCATTACTAATATTATTAATTAAAAAATAAATAAATAATGTCAATTAATTTTAAGATATTATTAATTATTAAACATCCTATGCAAACTCACTATATTATTATTACTGACATTATTATAATCATTATTATTACCGTTGTTGTTGTTATTATTATTATTATTATCATAAGATGATGATGATGATGATGATGATGATGAATTGATGATTATGATTATGTTGTTGTTGTTGTTGTTGTTGTTGTTGTTGTTATCCAACCCTAGTTTAACTTACACTTAATTATACATAATAATAAAATTTTAAATTAAGATATCGAAATCAGGGTTTATATAAATAGGGTATTACATGTGCATATTGATTTAATACCAAACTAAAAACTAATTTATTGAAAAAGTATATAGCTATTTTGATGCTTAACTAAGAAAGCGAACTAAATTTTACTTACACACACACACACATAATTCTTCTATTTTTAATTAATCTAAGTATTAAGATACAACAATAACATATAAAATATGTGAAAAAACTTTAGGTTTCTAATTAAACTATTAATTTTAGTTTATTAAACTAAGCTAGTCTTTCTATACTACAAATGAAACTACTCTAATTTCTAATTGAACTACCCCACCAGGTTTATGAAACTACGAAACTGCTCTCTGAATGTAAAGAAATTGCTAGTTTTTATCTATGAAACTAATCCAAGTTTATAATGAAACTACAAATTTCTATCAATAAAAGCCACTTTAAGTTTATAATGAAACTACTCATTTTGATCTATAAGACTACTATAAGATTCTAATGAAACTACTAACTTTAACTTATGAAACTAGGTTAAGATTATAATAAAACTACATGCTTTAGCTTATGAAACTATTAGTTCAGCTAACGAAATAACTCGTTTCAGCTTATAAAAGTATTCTATGTTTCTAATGGAACTATTCTAAGTTTCTAATGACATCGCTCATCTAATATTATGAAACTAGTCATTATAGCATATTCATAATACTCTAAATTTCTAATGAAACTAATTGTCTTGGCTTATTAAACTACTTAAAGTTATTAAGGAAAATACTCATTTTAGTTGATAAACCTAGTGTAATAGTTTTATGAAACTAACATAATTGTTCTATGAAACTATTGGTTCTAAATTCTCATTATAAGTAGTAGTTTTTACTAGATACACCCCCAATATAATTTATGAATGTCAAGGGATTATGATTTATGAATGCTTGAAAAGCCAACATCATAATCCGATTTATCAAATATTAGAACATACTTGTAGTAATATATATGTGATATAACTATTGTTAATATGCTTGTACTGATGAAGATCTCTAAAGCAAAAACCACAAATATAACTATTGTTAAAAGTAGTAATATTTCACTTACAAAACATTGTTAAAAAAGAGACGAAGAGAATAGAGAAGAAAAATCAATGGCATGTAACCTTCATTAACTAAATTGAGTGTATAACTCTGCCAAATCTAAATGGCATAAGAAGAACAAAACTTTAATATAGAGATTCAATATATAGTTTGGGTTGAACCAAATACATATGATTTCTTTCAACCCTAGGTTGACCAAATACAAAATATATAACTTCAATCTTATGCAATAGAAATTGGTAAGGAGCATCTTAGCTTATAGAAGAACAATATAATACATAGTCCAACTAAACAGTTGAGACCAACTAAATACATTAACCTAAAAAAAATAAGCTTGAATTATCAATTACCCCAACTAATTAATAATACAATATGATGTTTGATTTAGAAACTAATCATTACAATATTAAGCCTAGTGAATATAGAATATGCCCCATGGGCCACAAGTGATATGATATCGAACACATTTCGATTGATCAAGTATACCAAAAGTTCCAACAAAGTCTTCAATTCCACGATCTAGTGACCAAAACCCAAACAACAACTATGATATAAACTAGTTGCCATTGTAGCTTAAAACTAATATTACATAATCACAATCTATTCAGTTATTTAAAATATAGTTATCAATAATACTAATTCTAATATTTTAAATATTTAGGAACAATTGTGTAAAGGTATACATATAAAGGAAGATTGCATCATAAGTAAAATCCAATCAAACAAAGGAAAAATTTTATCAATTCTATTATAAGTATACATAAATAACAATTTGTAGCCTTAAACACTATATGTTAGTATCTATACCTTACAATATAATACCTATAACATCATAGAAAAATAGGAAAAATCTAATGTGAGGATGTTAATTATTCATTATAAAAATTAAAGATTAATGTTTTTGTTACATCAACTATGTTAAATAGTAAGAAGTCATATGAGTTGGTCATTTGTCAATAATGGTCATTATTACTTACTTTATCTAATTTTTATTTGATTTAGCTTGATATGATCGAAATAAAATATAGAAAAAAATAATAATGTGTTATTATTATTATTATTCCATAATTGATATTCAATAATTACTACTATTATTTTTCTCATTATTTTTGTATTATTATTATTATTATTATTATTATTATTATATTAATTAAAATTATGTTGATACGATGTGATCAATCTATTTGAAAAATAATATGAGAAGTACAACCTTAGAAACCTTCATTTGTTATCAATTATCAATGGTTATTGTAAGTTAATATTATGCAAGGACCGTACAAAATATAAATATAATATACACTTAAAAAAATATTTGAACTCAATATGATATGATCAAGCTAATAATGGAGTTGAATTATAAGTTATGCCTTAATATAAAAAGAAAAGTAATCTGATTTGAAGACATTTAAATTTAGAACATCAAATAAATCTTCAAAGATGAAATAATGAAAAAAAATTCTAAGGCCCCAAAATAATCTATATAATAATTTACTTTTAATTAAATAAGATAAATTGAAATAAAAAATCTTAAAATAATTAGTCTTTCATAACATTTTGGAATAAAAAATTTTTCACAAGCATGACTTGCTACTGAAATGACCCGAATCCGATCCAAACTCGACCCGAAAATATAATAATTCGAACTCACCCGAGCCCGATCCGAACCCGAACTGAAATTAAAATAACCCAAATTTACCCGAATTTGAGTCAATCCGGTCTCAACCCGACCCGATCCGAGAACTTAAAATGATCCGAGATTATCCGATACCAAGTTGATCCGAATCAAACCCGATCCGATAAAATGATCCGAGATTATCCGAAACCGATATGATCCGATTATTATTTAACCCGATCCAAAAGTGACCCGACCCGTCCAATTGCCAGCTCTAAGTATATGACCCGAAGTAATCCTAGTGAATTAATAGTCTTTGAACTAGATAATGAAAGAAAGTTTCATAAATTAAGGGAACATTTAAAAATTATTGTTGTTGAGAAGAAAAAAAACCAACAAATAGATCACAGAGAGAAAAATCAGCTACAACAATTTAGGAGAACATTAAATGACTATACTACCCCTAGTATAGTGGAATTAGGATCAATTATTATAAGACCGGTAGTTTAAGAACATAATTTTGAGATTAAGTTTGCTATCCTTCAAATGATACAAACTTTGGTCCAATTTGAAGGTACGCCTAATAATGACACACATGTCCATATTACCATTGTTATTAAAATTTGTGATACTTTAAAAATATATGGTGTTTTTAGTGATGTTATTAGACTTAGATTGTTTCCATTCTCATTACGTAAAATTGTTAAGAATTAGTTACATTTTTTTATCATCTGATTCTATTTTAACTTAGGATGAATTTATGAAGTTGCTTCTTTCAAAATTCTTTCCACATGCAAAAACTACTAAGTCAATAAATCACATAACCACTTTTGTGCAAAATGATTTAGAATCACTATATGATTCTAGGAAATATTTAAGGAATTATTAAGGAAATGTCAACATTATGTGAAATACCCCAAAACTCTAATTTGAAGAATTATAGCTAATTAAGAATTTATTAGAAAAATTAATTAAGTAAATTATTTTATTAAAATAAAAGGGAATTAATTAAGGTAAATTAAGAGGAAAATAATAAATATTTTAATTAGGAAAAATTTGGGTGTTTTGCTAATTAAAATGGAATTTAGGAAAATTCTTTCAAAAATCTCAAATTAGCCTAAAAAGGAAATTAAATATTATTTTATTAAAATATTATTATTTTTAAATATACCAAATACCCAAAATATTTTAATTAACCCCAACCCACCTATTTTTCCTTTTTTCTCTTTTTTTTCTTTTTTCCCTCTCCTTTTTCCTTTTTCTTTCTTCATTATTGAGATTTATTGGTATACCATTCTTTTGGTGATTCCATATCATATTAACCCCAACCCCTTTCCAATATTCATTATTGAGATTTATTATGATCCTAATTACTTTGTAATTAGGGTTACGAGATTTCGGGGTATTATAGGCATAATGACATAAATTTTGAGTTTGTAGGTAACATGAATAGAGCACTTGTAAGGTAACATAGAGAGAGGAAGTGTTTCATGACACGGGCCATGTTAGCATAGAAATTTGAAATTCTCCCCTAGTATTTTTACAGTGTTTCCATCACCTTTCAGAAACATTACATATGTTCTCACCTATATGAAATTACCCTTTCCTCTATTGTGTAGATTGATTGTCCATGGAGGAAAATGTCTATGATAAATGTGGGGAGTTTTGGTTAATTTTTATACTTTAATTTGCTACATATTTATTTCTTTTTTACTTTTTTTATTATTTTTCATGATTGGTATTGAGTTGAGTCTTTTTTTTGTTGAGCCTTAAGATCCCTTAACTAGTCAATCATGAAAATACCTTAAAAATAATATTAAAAGAGGATCACAAAACTAGGAAAAAGTCTAGTGGAGGATTTTTTTTTAAAAAAAAAACTATTAATTTTAATATAGAAAATACATATCTACATAATTAGATGTGAATGGAGTGAGAACATGTATGATTTTCTAACTATCAACATGGCATGTTGAGATTCATCACAAGTTGTAATGAGCTTTTAAGCCATAAATGCCTTCTTTTTTGAGAATTTCACATAAAATAATATATCTTTTATTGGCTATATTTTTTCTTCTTAAACCTCATATACTAATTTTTTTATCAAGTTACTTGTCGTGACTCTTGTAATGGACTATAGAGATTACTAGAACTTGTTCATGTGCTGATCGAAGCTTTTAAGTAATAATTGTCCTAATGGAGAAAGTGATAAAAGCACCTTAGGATTTACCACAAATATCCTTATACCCTATTATTATAATTTTTACATTATTTGTACACCCTTTAATTAACCTCTATGAGCCTTTTACATTGACATTTATTTTTTCCGTCACCCACATTTTTTATAGTCAAATATAAAACACATCTCTACCCTTATTCTATAAACTAATAGATTTTTATGAGACTTATACAAGAGATTCAAAGTAGTGTGTAAAGAAAGTGTTAAAGAGAATCCAAAAGAATAAGTTTAGGAGAGGTATATAATGAAAAAAAGATATGAAAAAAAAACTAAAAGAGAAAAAAAATATTATCTCCTTTCTTTTATTTTGAAGAAAAGTGTTGAAAATGATGTGAAGGCTCAACATGAAGATACCTGACCTTTGTGATGCTATGTTATGTAATGCAAATATGCCTTGAAAAGCTTTAATTTATAAGAAGACTCTTTATTAATATGACTTTACTAGGTTTTAGGATATTTAATTGAATCATTATTTTCCTTTTCTTCATTAAACCCTTAATACTAGGCTCTTTACAAACCTTATGAAGTCTTTATTGATTATAAATATGGGTAATCTTGATATATTAGAGCTTAGTCACATAAGTTAGGCATATGAATCTATCCATTTGGCTAGTATTTGATATCCTTCATGAGGTTTTTATCTACAAAATTTAAGTCTTCTTTTTTGATATATATGATTTTCTTTTTATTTTTATCATCTTATCTTGCATATCTTAGTAAGCTTATATATGTCGCCATGAATATTAAAAAAAAAGTAAAAAACAATAGGGTATACCTTTATGAGGATGGATCTGGATGTGATAAAGGCGTGGTTAGGTTTTCATTCATTATTATTATTCTGTTTATATTTTTTATGTTTATGTGTGAACCATATGTTGAAATTAATCCTTTTAATTTTCCTATGCTAAATCTTATTTGAGTGTTAGTCTTGGTGTTATGAAAGTAGAAGATTATGAGATAACATTAGTTAAGGGTGTTAGAAGTGTGTTTGTTGTTTCTATGTGAGTGTGTGTTATTTTGTGGATATATCATCTGTGTAACCCTCACGAGCCCTTAATCATCCTCTAAGGTTGACCTAGGGGTTTAAAGGGATTATTGTACATGATAAGTGAAATAGTGAGACATACAAAAGTGCTTTGTTAGTTATATTTTAGAGTCATGTCTTACTTGAGGATAAGAAAGAATATAGGTGTGGGTGTAAATGAAATTAAAATATCATATGATTATGAATTTATATGTAATTATAAATTTTTAAAATGTAATCATAATGAGTCACTTATATATACCACATACCAAAAGAATACCTTATTCAAAGACCCAGGTGACCATTTTAACTCTTCTTGATTTAGAAATTTTCCCTTACAAATATGTTATGTCAATTATCAATCATATTCTTAGTGAAAGTTATTGCACCATAGCTTTATCAATGTCATATTTATCTACATCTTGGTACATTAAGTTCCTATTTTAAAATCATTGCAATGAAAATAATTAGTAAATGAATATGATAGTGACACACTACGACTAAAGAGTAAAAAAAGATAATATATGGCATACAATAATTTAGTTGATGTTACATACTCATATATCAGCTCTTCAAAATCAATCAATGGTGCCTTGATGTCAACTCTTATATTATATTAAGGTGATTGAAGAGTAAACTTGATTCCATTGTCTGTCTAGGTATATCCTCCTTTTAGTTGTGGCTTGATCATATGTCACTATTGCCTTTCTCATATCTGTCTTGCCTTTCTCTATTACTTCATGATTATCTTAGATTGGAATTTTGTTTTATTTTTGCCTCAATAGCACTAGTGTTCTTATTGTTATTTCCTCCTTATGCGTTGCTCTGATGTTGTTGATCGTTCATTTCTCCTTCCTTATCATTTATTTCCCAACATTTAGTGAGGTCAAGATTGAAATGTTGGCATTTTTTAATGTGTAAGGTTGGATTTATCACATCGGGCCTCTTTATCAATGTTTATTGCTTCTTTAAAAACTTATGTTTATTAACTTTGTGTGAGGCCAAGACTAAATATTGGCATCTCTAAATTTTTACTATTGCCCTTATTAGTGGTGTATTGATCATCACTTGCCTTTTCAAAATCGAGTGATCTTACTTGGTGTATTGATCATCACTTGCCTTTTTCAGAATCAAGAGATCTTACTTGATGGATTTCTTTAACAAAAAATGTTTTATCATTATCCATGGTTTCATTAGAATTATTTTTGTTGTTCGACATCACTCCTTGCAACTTGATCAATATCTTCCTAATAAATTTATTCACTACGGTATTCTTCTCCATAACCTCCTACACGTGTCCTCACAATATCCATAATAGTGTTCTAAATGATGTTAGGGTTGTAATAAGTATCATACATTTGTTCATTGTTGTGATATTCATGGTGGCTACTTTGCTACTCTTCTTCATGCTTGTACTTTGGTTGATATGTTGCTTCAAGGTTTCTAATTGTGTCTCACAATATAGGCTCCTTGAAGAAGTCATTATCTTCCTCAAGTGGTGATTCCCCTTGAGTCTCACATTCTTATGTTGATGATTCTTCATTTGTAATGTTCAAAAACATTTCCGATATCTACAAGCTTATCTTCTTTAGGGTAGCCTTAATCCCAGATTCATTCTTTAGTTATCCAAGCATGATGAAGGCATCAACTACTTTTTTACCTATTGAACACACCTGATCCATGACTTTATGTTGTTGAATCCATGAAAAAAACATATTATAATGATTATATATTTAATAACACATTATAATGAATATATATTTAATAACATAAAATGCCCATGTTCATAAAAAAATGATTAAGCTCACGGCATGGACAATTATGCTCATAGTATGGAACATCTAGGTTAACCACAATTAACGCATACATTCACAATAGTAAATGAATAAGTTCATCAAAACAAAAACATGTCAAACACTAAAGGAATGTGTGATGAATTCAAAACTAAAACTATTTGAACACAACATACGCATTTGAAAAACATAAATTAATCATGTTATATATGAGGAAACTATAATGTGTACTATATGGTTTGTCACCTTCTTTATTAAACTACCTAGTTACTTTTGTCTAGGATCTAAATGAGTTTGTTCATTGTCTTTGGTTGAGCTTTCTTTTAGTGAGCTTTCTTCCTCCTCACTAACCTAGTTGATGTCTATATTTTTGAAATTTTAGATGGTCATTTTGACTTATAACTACCATCTATAACCTTTTTTTTAAAAGAGTTGATCTTACTACCTACATCACACACAATTTTTTGCACACAAAAACCTACTTGTATTTAACTAATACACAATCACCAATGATATGTATCCCAACTTATAATATTATTTTTTCCATTATAACATCAATCAATTTATATTAAAATTAACACACAAGGAATTTTAACTATGGATTTATCACATATAAAAAAAGAAAAAGAAAAGTAACTAAATACATTAATTAACAACATTAGGTTTTGCAATGAGTTTAGTCAACAACTTTGGATCTTTAATATCCATCTTGACATATTCATTTATCATGGGCGTAGAAAAACCTCTACCATGAACACGTATGGGAGAAATAAATATGTTAATATAGATAGCAAATTCATCTCTTTAACAAAAAAAAATTCACATTGTACCCTTTGAATGGGTGTCAAAGAACCTTTATCACTATTGTCCTCTCTATCACTTCCTTTAGCGAAAACAAGGTTGTTAGAGTATTCATTGCCTAATATTTACATTCCAAAGCCTTTCATCATCATATACATTCAATTCTTACAAATTCTTTCATCTAAATTTTTCATCTCTTTCATTTTGTTTCATTTATCCTTCTCTATAAACCTTCATCGTGATCATTAGATGACATAATTGCATGAAATCATAAAATAAACTAATATACATACATTTTAACCAAAAAAAATATCAAAATTATATGTCATTTACAAATAATATACAATTTCAACAACCATGACATACATCATTCACATGTGTTGCTTTAAGGCTTTTATAAATATATTACACTTCCATGGCATTATATGAAACTATAATTAAAAAAAAGTTTATAATGGAATTCTATCCATATATAATACAAGGCTATTATAAATACATCTAACTCCTATTATCTTATTTTCTTATAAGAGAATATGATACTTTTATAAAATTTCACATGCACACATATCATTCTATCATATGGTTCACTATAAAAAAATATTTTTAGCAATGAAACTTTTTTTTGCTAAAGTTAGAAATTTGTTGCAAAAAATATATAATGCAATGACATTTTTTTTTTATTACGGGATCATTGCACATCATGGTATTGCAAAAAAATAATAAAGCAGCAACAGTGGTTGTTGCAAATAAGTAATTAAATGTGGCATAAGTTGGCGTTGCTAAATAAATGTCATTGCAATATGTCACTTCACCTAACTACATGTGTTTATATATTGCAAAAAATGTTGTCATTGCGAAATATTGATTCTACTTCAGCAACAATTTATGTCATTACAAAAACCTGTAATTAGCAACAACTTTTCTTATTAAAAAAAATTGGTTGTACTTTGGCAACAAATTATGTTGTTGCTAAAGCTTGTTATTTGCAACAACAAAATTCATTGCAAAAAAAAATAGCATATTACAGAAACAATATTTGTCGTTCTAAAAATAAATTAATTGTAATAGCTTATGTTATTGCAAAAAATTGAATATATTTTAGGGGAAAAAATTACAAAACACCCCGAGTCAATATAACTATACAGGAGCCACCTGATAGCACCCAAGATCCACAAATTTCTAACACTCCAAGTCAAAATGACCACATGGAGCCACTTGGTAGCCATCTAGGCCCACAAGAGCTGCAAGGCTACTATGGAGCACTTTTAGATTGATCAGCTAGCCCTACAAATCAACACGAGTCCTTTTCAAAACTTCCTAGGAGGGTCACCCATCCTAAAAATAGCTCCATGACAAGTATATTTAATTGTGAAGTTCTTAGGATAGAATCAGAATGGTATACTATGTTGATATAAGTAGCCATATCAATCCTGGGGGTATTACACTTTATCGCTGCAAAAAATACATAATTGGAACAATAAATTCATTGCCAAATTTTAAACTTAAAACTTCAACAACCATATTTGTCGTCAAGAAAAAATACAATTACAACAACACAACAACTTTTTTAAACGTCATTGTAATAGATGACCTATGAAACCTCTAATCAATGTCCATAAATTATGCTATATACATATCTCTCGCTTAAATCAATAGAACCAAAATATATAAAAATGATTCTTAACCTATATATCAAGAAAGAATTATCAAATTGAATGAAAACTTACTAGAATTTTGCTTGGTAATTAGGGCTTTGATTGTGATAATGGACACCGAGACAAATGAGATTGTCCAATCGATATAATTAGATGAGGCTAACACAATGGAGGTAAGATTAGGAGTTGGAGAAGGGAGTGGAAACAAGGAGGAAGGAGACAATGATGGAGATCAAAGAAGAAGATAGTAGATGATGAATAAGATCACACACAAATTGATGCAGAAGATAGGATAAAATAGATGAGAGAGAAACGGGGTTAGGGGAACCAGTCTAATTTTGTTTATAATTTTTTATTACATTTTTTCTTTGTCATTTTTCATAAGTTTTGCAAAAAAATAGATGGTTTTGCAAAAAATAATAGGTATATTACAATCAATATAGTCATTGCAACAAATTAATAAAATATTTGAAAACAAAAATTATCATTGATAATAGCTTTATGTATAACTTACAACAACAATTATCGTTGCAAAAATAGTTTTCTTAATTTTCATCTCCCTGCGCATATTGGATATGCGAGGGAAAATTAATTAAATTTTATAACAACAATGTTTAGCAATGACACTTAATCATTGTTGTCATAAGTTATTTTTCGCAACAACAATGTATAGATATTGCAGTAAAATTATTGATAGTTTTTTTTCAACAACTTTTAACTGCATTAAAATAAACTAAATATTTACAACAAGTATAGTCATTGCAATAAATTAATCAACATTTTAAAACAACAAAAAAGTCATTGCAAAAATATTTTGTATATTGCAACATATAAATGTCGTTGTAAATAAATCATCATATATATTGCAACAACAAATATTATTGTAACATATTTCCTAATAATCACCATATAAATAAATTATTTTTTGTAACAAGTTTTTGCAATGTCATAAAATTATCATTGCCAAAAGAATGTTTTTTGCAATGATAATGTATTGCCATTGCAAAAGTGTTGTTGCTATGAAAGAGTTTTCTTATAGTAGTTTTTAGAACTCAAAACATAAAAACGTCATTTGGAAGGTCAAGATAATGTTTTATGGCTCCTAAAGTGTCAAAAAACCCTTCAAAATTGAAAGATACATTGAATTATATTCCATGTTAAGACCTTTTTTTTTTTTGCTGAAACCCTATCTTATCTCCTAAATTAAAGGATTATCTCTAGCATTACATATATGTTAGGACTTCCTTTGCTCAAACGGTGAAACCCCATCTTATCCTCCATTCTATTAAAAATTAATTGTATTCAAGAGTCAATACATACTTGCTTTCCCGATAGGTTCATCTCCCTTTGGTAAATTGAAATATATTTGTGCATCATCAACAATTGAAGTTTTTTATTAGCCTCTAGGTTGGTTGTGCAACTTGCAGTATCAAAATTTCCAAGTAGGTACTTTCCAAGTCTGAAATCTAGCTCCAAAATGTCAAGGTCCAGAAGTGATTCAGATCTTATATCCTATACTATATTTCTTTGATACTAATTTAGTTGGCGTACTATTTATAAGAAATGTATTAGTGGCATTCTACTCCCAAAAATATCATTCTTAGGACTTGTAGCCTTGATGGTTAAAGTCCTAAGATGAATTTAATTTTATGCTTCCATAGTATTCATAAGTTGATCCCATTTCTTTCCATGTGTTATCGATAGTGTATTTTCATGTTCTCTCATTAGGTAGGAAACATTTGTGTGTAAATTATAATTATTAGTCTTCTTTTCAACACACTTAAGGGTGCATATTCAAAATCGTCACTATCATTATCTATGATTTAGCCATGTGAAAGTATAAACCGGATCTTAAATCATGTATATCTCTATTGTTATCTCTGTGGCCATATGATTCACTATGTTTTTGTAGCTCTATTATTTGTAGGTGTATCATAGTAGAGTGATATCATATGAAATGGTTAGGTTTATCAAAAAAAAAAACTTATGTCTATAACATAAAAATGCCAAATTCATCATGTATAGAAATTATGTTCATTAAGGTTAAAAAAATATCCAAATGCAAAACATTAAATACTTTAGTTCATGACAAACAATGACCATGATCAACAAAAAAATAAAATAAAATAAAATAAAATAAAATAAAAGTAAGTAAAAACATACGTTTACCACATATAGTACATAACTTGGAATGGTCAAGTTCATAACATGGAATCCCTAATTTTACAAACAAAACATGTGAACACAAAATAAGATTATGATGAACATAAAGTTAAACACAAGTTGATCACAAATAAATAAATTTGCTAAACACAAATTAATCATTTTATCTATTAACAAATAAGTTACTACCGAACATGATAAATCACTAGAATACTTAGTATAAAGCACAAAGGACTATAACAAAGCAATACAAACTGAATACACCGAAAAACATGCCAAACTCAAAAGGGATATGTTGATTTTACAATAAACATATACATTTAGTCCAATGAATTCATAATAGACTCTTTGCAGCCATTTTTTATTAAAAAAACTTGTTTATGAGTATTTTAAACCATAATTATTTAAGAAAAAATATAAATAACTTTTATCCTAATTGTGTGCTACGTCTAATCCTTCAACTAGTTAGTTAATTTTTTTGCATCTATGTTGAATTTTATTTTTTGTTCTTAGGTCTCTAGGTTGATTTCCGGCTCCCTATATGGAAATCACCAGATTTGTGTAAGTTTTTTGGAAATGCTTCAACTTTCTTTTTTATGCTAATAACATTTTACATTAGGGTTATCTTTTTCGAATCCTTTTTTTTCTTCGGTGCAGATCTTGTATGCCATGCTAGCTATCTATGTGTCTCTTTTTTAACAGAGTGGGTGGTTTCTCATTGAAAATTCAGCCTAGGACCACCATTAATGATATAAAAATTGCTAACCAACTCTTAAGAAGGTCAAAGGTTAACTTTTACAATTTTAAGATAACTAAATGTGTAGAAACGATATTAAATAAGGATCTCTTGGAAAGAATATTAGATAAATATCAAAATTAAGAAAAATTAAGGAAAGGTGCAAAGTAGTTTTATATACCCAAATATATAAAAATATTTGGTATTAGAGTTGGTTTGAAGCACAAACAAATTTAAATGGGTAAAAACAGATAAAATCATCTAATAGCTTAAATAAGTGTTTTTGTAATGTGATGATTTGAAAGAAACAAATGAATTTTGGATGAAGAGATTAAATGTTTGGGTTAAAATATTAAGGAATAGTTATCGACTCCTAATTATATAGGGTAATTAGGGTTAAGAAAAGGGCATATTGCATTTATATATAATAAAGCCACATATTTGTATTTGCAATAAAAATATAACAAAGGAATAATTTAAGTAATGAGCAAATCATTCAAAAATTATTATGTAACTCTCTAACAATTATAAGTATATAAATATAAATGTTTTAGAGATATAAAAGGAAAATCTCATTATAATAAAGGACTCATTATGATTATATGTACTTAAGAGATAACTATGAATTAAGATTTTATTGAAGGATACCCCCACTTGATGGAGCACACACACACACAGTTTAATTAATTTTTCAAACACTAATCAAACCATTTTCAAAAATTATAAACCAAACCTTAAAATGTTAAAGCATAAATTGAACTCAACAATAAAATTACAATTTGGTTCAATTTAGTTTATAGTTTGTGCTATCGTATGTTCGTCCCTAAGTCTAGAGTGTTGTTAGCATAAATAATCATTAACCTATAAATAAGATTAACTAATGTAACAATAACTAATAATTATTATCAATACTTTAACTATTATCATTATAAACAGTAATGATTTATTTTAATTATTAAACATATCTTTATTGCTACTATTTTTTATTAAAATATGTTATTATTAATTTTAATTTAAAATTATTATCATTATTCATTTTTTTATGATTATTATTCATCAATAATAATAGTTTTATTAATATTTATATGCATTAATTATGTTTGCTCATTATTGATTTGATCAATTTTAGATAATAATTATAGTCATAAAACTAAAAATAATGATAATAATATTAACTTATACTAATCATATTACTTATTAGTAATAGTAACAACAATGATTAATAATTACTCATTTACTATAATAAATGTAGCATAATTACCAAAGAAAATAATAGTAGCATAAATGATTAATAACAATATATTATAAATAACTATAATGAATTATTATCTTTGTTACAATTATTATTCATATCTATAATATGGTTATTATTTTTATTATTGATTTATAATATTAGTATTAATAATATTATAGCTACTATTATTATTGTTGTTGTTGTCATCATCGTCATCATTATTTCTTCATCTAGTTCAAAAGAAGTGTCCTTTTAACCTTATGCATGCCAATTAAGACTAAAGTCTAATAACTAGTAATATGTGTTTAATAATTATTAAATGTTCAATGATAAGGTGTTGGGAAGTTTAAAGCCTAAAAGGATATACTTATTATTGAATTATATACATTTAGTGATAAGAGATTATTTCTAAGAGAATATTAGAGATAAATCAATAAAAAGTAATTATTATTCATATTAAATTGCAAAAGGATACTTATTTTAGATAGAGATGAAGCTGCTAAAACAAAATTAATTTTGATTGCAAGGAGTAGTATTACTATTATTATTATTATTATTATAAGTTTAAGCCGGATTAAATGACTGTCAGTCATATCATATCATTGAAAATCAAATATTAGGGAACTCGACCTTATTCTCAAGACAACGGAAAGAAAAGTCAAAGGCCAATAAATGGTGAAATATGCTTTGAGCCTTTAACCAATATGCTGAAGTCAAATGCACAGTGTTTGGTTCTCTACGGGCATCGCGTATCCGTTGATCCCGGTCACCAAAATCCATAACTAACTTTGCAACTATATTAACTGAAAAAATGATTTAATCCAAGTCCCTAAATAATAATGAAGCATGTGATCTTATTTAAGATTGTGACAGAGAATAGCTAGATTCTCCAAATAAATGTTCAGAGGTTTTAGAGGCTTTGACCCCAAGAAAGATGATGCCCTCAAACACGAGACCACATGAGAAATCCTTCCTCGGCTGAACAATGGAATATTGAGGGTTTAATGGACTCGATGTGATGGAATCAATTAATTGACTAGTCTGCCGAAATGAATTGAAGTGTGATTATTGGTTACTAGTCAAACAAGACCCTGAAGGTGGGGCTTTTGACATCTCACCAAATCATCATGTGAAGAATCTATACAACAAACAATAATTACGTATTCTACCAAGTAACCTGAAGATTGGTGACCGACTCTTTAGTTTATTATTATTACTAATAAAAACACGATTCAAAGCAATTTCAAATAGGATATATAATGAATTAGGAGAGATTATGTCCATAGCACCCATTACTTCTTCTTTTGGTCTTAATTAAATTTTAGTTTCCTAACTAATAAGTGAGAAAACCTATTTACCAAAAAAAAATAGTGAGAAAACCTACTAGTAAAAACCGATCTAAATGCTTTATATGCCTTCATCCTAATCTATTAATTAAACTCATAACAAGTTTGGTGAATCAAATATTGATTTGGTAAAATTCAAGACAATATGTGGTGCATGCAGTCAAGGTTTGGAATGTCATAACACCTTAAAATTTACTATAATTTTTTATTTTGCAAATGAAATAATAATAAAATAATAGGTGTTATGTTGTATTCCTTATAATAATAATAAAATCACATACCCAGTACATGTTATGTGTAAGGAAAAAAGTAATTCATATTTAGAAATCAAATGTAAAAAATATTTGAACCCACAATCATATAAGATTACGAAATAGAAAGAAGAAAATAGAGACAATAAAAAAGAGAAGACTAAAAATCCGAAGAAAGATATTCAGATAACCATACTCTAAAATCAACCCGAATAAGCACTCACCACAAGAAATCACACCAAAAGCATTATTCATCAATCACTTGCAAAATAAAGTGGCATCTGCTTATGGGAATAATCAACACCCATAAAAAATGATAAGTAAGCTACGCATTGAGTAAGTTAACAATACATGCCAATAGAAAAAGGCATGCATGGCACATATGAAACATATGGCAAGATGGATAGTAACTTAGAGGTGGGAATTAGATCAAGCAAGTCAGGTTTGGATGGGTCAGGTTATTAGCTGCTTGATTCAAGTCATTTTGGATTTAGGTTAGTTTTGGATTCAGGTCATTACATATCCGAGTTGTATCATGTTAATTTATTGGTTTGGGTTGATCTAATTTATGTATGGGTTATTTTAAGTTAATTAGATGGGTCAGGTCAATTTTAGGCCAATCTAACTCGTGTTAGGGATATTTTGAGTTTGGATTAATTTGATGGGTCAGTTTGGGTTGAATCGGCTTGAGTTCAGATTGTTTCAGGTTAAATTAATAGATTAGATCATTTGAAATTTTAACTGCTCGAGTTCGGTTCTAGCAGAGCTAATCCTGGATTGAAATTACTTCAAGTTTGGATCAAATCTGACATTGACTACTAAAATTAGTTAAATTCATTAAACTCATAATACAGCATTAAGTTAGAATTCATGTACACATGTAATTAAAACTATGTAATTAATTGTTGATTGTTTATTATTATGGCATTTTAATACCGTGTTTTTGTGCGAAAAAATTTGTGAAATTAAGATATCATTGGCGAAAAAGGATGTCTAAAGTAAAAATAAGAGAAATAAGTAAAATTTATAAAATAATATAATTTTAAAAGCTTTAAATAAATAATAATAATAATAATAATAAAACATGTGCATTTTTTTATTATCATGACTGGTTAATAGGGTTTCGGGTCATCTCGGGTCATGAGTTGGATTCGGGTCGGGTCAATTATATTCAAGTTGATTTTAATTTGGCTTGGGCTTTTCATGGGTTAGGTCGAGTCTACTTTTACCAATTCTAGATATTATACATCCATATATCCTTATGATATGAGATTATCTAAGAAGAAACCATATTAAAGTTTATACTTAGGGGATCCATACAATTCCAGTTACTTAATCCCATTAATATTAGGGAATCATTTGTAATAGAGCCACTCCTCTCCTCTTTCCCCTACAAATGGGAGAAATATAGACTTCACTGATATGTAATATTTATTCTCCTCTTTTTCTCACAGATGGGAGAAAGATAGTCAACTTCGCTTATACTCTCACATTCAGCATAAAGTAAACCTGAGTAACTAGTAAATATCTAATCCTTAAGTATGTGCACCCCCTACAAGCCGGTAGATTGGACTAGTAAAGAGTAGATTTGGATTATCTGTTACTAATAGAACCAGTGATATATAATCAAATATTTTCAAACACTAGGAATCACCTTAGTCTTGACTGGTGTTATCTTTCATTTTTATGTATTAATATCTTATTAATTCATAAATCAACACTTAGCACATAACCATGCATCACTTGATTTACTCATCATTATAGCACTTTCACTTATATTACCATTGTCTTATTACATGGGATATTGTTTATCATTGTTAAATGAAATAATGAGTATTATCAAGTTCATTATAACAATTGTATTTATGTAAAATACTTAGAACTATATCATGGTTAATTAAATCAGACATGTTATAATCCCATGAAGCAAAAATAAGACATGAGGAAAGACAACAAGCATAAAAGGACACAATACATGGGTGAAAAGACTAAAATTGCTCTTATAAAACCCTAATTTAACTTAATCCATAAAATTTACCAACTTACAAAAATTGACACAATTATCCAATACACATCATGCTTACAAATGTATCCAAAAATCAAGTTAAGTTACAACGTTTCGTACATAAAATACAAATCATATCCCTGTTGGATTTTCTAAACCTATTTAAGTTATTTTTCATATAATATTAATATTTGTGTTAACCCGTTGACTAAGACTATATTCATTTTCTCACAAATGAATTGAAGTATGATTATTAGTTAGTAGTCAACAAGACCGGAAGGTGGGACTTTTAATACCCCACCAAATCATCATGTGAAGAATCTATCCAACGAACAATAATTATGTTATCTACCAAGCAGCCTGAAGATTGATAGCCTACTCTTTAGTTTATTATTACTACTACTAATAAATTGCGATTCCAAGCAATTTCAATTAGGATATAATGAATTAGGGGGAGAGTATGGCCACAGCACCGATTACAATTTTCTCTCTCTCTCTCTCTTTCGGTATTAATTAAATGCTAGTCTCTATTAAACTCTATTAATACGGAAAATCTACTAGCGAAATCTGATCTAAATGATTTCAACCTACTCTATTAAACTCGGAACGAGTTTGGTGAATCTTATAATGATCTGGTAAAGTGCGGGAACAATGCGTGATGCATGTGGTCAAAGGTTTGACCTGCCGCACTACTCACGATTGTTTCGATCGATCTCATCATTCTCCCTCAAAATCCGTGCACGTTCTTTTGTGAGAAAGATCGAGCTTTGAATTTTATTTGAAACTGTCACTTGGCCGATGAAGTGAAATTTCTATGCTACGAGCCTATGAGCCTAATTTTTTAACGTATTCTCTAGTCAGGCAGGGACTCTCCAGAAAAGGTGTATTATTAATTCATAGCATATGATTGGTGGAGCTTTAAAACCCTTCTTAGAAGGAAAGTGGAGTTTCTACAATGATTTTGTTTTTATGGATTATACTTGTTTTTATCTTTGTGTAAGATTTTCTATTGAATCAAAGTTCTACAACTATCCCCTTCTCAAAAGGGGGGTGGGAGGAAGATGCCTGGGTTAGCAAAGTAGATGTTATATTAGAGATTTTCAATCGAGTTAGA